>APFE031296729.1:167562-275024 GCA_000404065.3 Pinus taeda | reverse complement strand
TTTGTGCATTATATCATCCTTTTAAAGCTAGTACAGTTTCTACTGCATTTATGGAAACCATTCAAAAGCTACATGGAAAACCAAATATTATTGTAAGTGATCAAGATCCCATTTTCACTGGAAAATTTTGGACAAAATTATTTTTTTGCCTTGGTACTCAATTAGCTCACAGCTCATCTTTTCATCCTTAATCTGATGGGAAAACTGAGGCAGTGAATTTTCTTTTGGAAGGATATCTTCATTTCTTTGTATCTGATGAAGGCACACAATGGGTTGAGTTACCTCTAGCTTAATGGTGGTCTAACACTTCATTCCATACTACAACAAAAGTGACCCGATTTGTGGAACTTTATGGATATCTTCCATTGTCCATTACATCACCTTTAAGAGAAAACTCTAAGGTTAAGCAGTGTAAGATCACATTGGGCATCAACAACAAGTTCTCCAACTTATTGAATTTACATGATCTTGGGTCTAGGATAGAATCTTAAAATCATTGAAACTACCAAACTAAGAATCTCAATAGAACTACTTTTCACAACGGAAACTATAAAGAAGTAAATCACACATGCATAATTATAGACAACCTTTTACAAAATATTGTATAAATATGTAAAACCCAATATTCGTTATATTAAACCAATATGAATAATACAACAATTTATGGAATACAATATAGAATGACAATATCGTTGCAACCTCTATGTTATATCTTGTCCCATCGATCCTTCGCTTTCGTTCTGATCTCTAGCTGCCCCTTAGTCCATCAAAGGACAACACATAGAGTCTCTATGAGGGCTTCTACCTAATGCTACTACAAGTTTCTTCTGCTACAATGAACACGATATGATCTAATATTCTCTTCTAGGCTAGCCAACACCTGAGCTCCAATCTACCAATCTAGCAATCACTTTCGTCCATCAAAGTGTTGCACATTAGGCTCCAATCTTCACCCAACCTTTAGCTATAAATGTCACTTTCTGATTTCTTGTAAAGGGCTACTTTAGGTAGCCAACACGGTACCCTCCACTATTCAAATAGAACCCAATCCAATCACTGCAATATTTTCTCCTAGGAGGGAATTTCAACCATCAAGACAAGTCCTCCAAATGGCTCCCACAGGCTTCTAAAAATTATGTCCACACATGGACACCATCCCTTGCATCAAAACAACCGAAAATTCACCAATACATACCTTGTTCTTAGGTATGTTTGATTGCAGTTGATTTTGGTTTTAGTTAGTGATGATAGTTTGCTGCCATAACTCCTCTTTTCTCCACCAAAATCTCCCTAATTGTTGTGACTTTTCTTCATGAGCTTCCTCCTCTATTCCACTGCTCCTTGAGACTTCTTTTTATCCCTTAATACCATCACGGATCCTTGTTCTAGGGATAGTAGGTCCTATGGCTTACTCCAATCTTCTGTGACCTTATGAATAGAGGTAAAACCCACACAAAACCAACCTTCAAACAAGCCATAACTCCTTCTCTCCAAGCGACTGTCTTCAACACTCAATTCAGACTTGCAATCAACACTTAGTCATACACAAACAACCCAGAAATTACCTCCAGACTTTTGGATGTCATGTTGTAGCACCTTGGCCTTTTTTTGGATACAATTTAACTCTAGAAAAATCATTTATTCCCACATTTTATCCCCTTCTTGATTTCGGCTTATTTCAGAGATTTATGATGACATTTGATGCCCTTGGATGGATGTGAAGTGACCTCCAATGTCACTCATATATATGCAATTATATGTGGTATTAATACACAACTTGTGTCACTTCAAATTGTCAAGATGACCTCCATTTAGTGCCCCATTAACCCACAATTTCATTCAAAATTCATATCTCACTAAGGACAACTCAAATCAATGATTCCCAAAGTGTTGGATTCTCCTTTCCACCCTCTATCATCTCATCCCATAAGATGTCCAAAATGATCTGTGGTTTTGGCCCAAATCACGATGGCTTCAAAACCCCAACCTTAGGTTCGAAGCCCATGAGTGACTCTTGTGGTGCTCTACCCTCCAAACCCCAAACCCTAGGGATTGTCGTTCCTCCCAATCTACAAAAATTAACACTCCCGCTTTGCAAGGGAGGTACTTCCAATATTGGGAAGTAACCCATCATCATCATCATCATCATCACTACTCACAACACTCACCTAACTTATTGATCACCGACAGAGATATCATGCTATATTTGAGTCTTGGTACAAACAATACATCTTGGAAACACATCACTCATCCTATCTCTATATTGAATGGAACAAATCCCAATCCATGGATCTCCTTCTGACTCTTGTCACCCAATACCATGTGCAACTTCAAGACCCATTCAACTAGAGTCTTGAAAACCTCTTATGACCCTATCATATGTTACATTGCACCACTTTCCACGTGTTAGTGTCGGTATCTTCATCCCTCCATCAGAGATCAAATCCTCTTGTTGCATTGCATAGTAGGTGTCCCGCCCAGTCAGCTACATTCCATTAGGTGAATGAATCATCTGACGGTAGTGGTTTTTCCTACTTTTTCCCTCATGTCCTATACCTACTAGCTCATGTTTATTCATCAAAATCATATTCAGTCACCTTTTTGTCTTTAAGATTGCAAAAGTCTTTTTAGGGTTTCATTGTCAATAGGTCTAGGGTTTCATTAGGGTTTCATCAAAAAGGGTTTCAAAATGTCCAATAACAACCAGCAGGCACATGAGGAGGTTCCAGCATCAATAAATATTGTAATCAAGTGTTCAGAGATGTGTCTTTCCTCAAAACTCTGTTTTGAGGAAAAACAGAGTAATTTGACTTTTATTATACAAATTCACGTAATTTTATTTTCTTCATATGTAATCATTTCATCTGTAACCCTAGTCACTTTCCCTAGCCCCAATAGCTCCAACCCCCTACAAAAAAAATTAAACATAGGTCATTCAGTTCATCATAAGCTCTAATAAGGTGAAAAAGTTCAAAACAGAGTTCAAAATAAAGTCATTGTCAAAACATTGTAAAAGTGGGTTTTGCAAACCAAAAAATTAAAGACTCCTTGTATATAAGCCATTTCTTCAATTTGAAAAGCTCGTTTGCACTCAAAGACAAAATTGGGCAAATCAAAGTCGCGTTAGTGAGAAATTAAGACAAAGTTGGTGAAAGATCGCCCCAAGACAGAGGCGCAGTGCATTGGGCAACTGGTGCGGCACACATAACAGGCACAACACATTGGGCTGCAATCCCCAGTTCAAATTTACATAGGCGTAATGCATACACAGGGCACGACGCATTGGGTTTGATGTGTGGCACATAGAGCCAGCAAGCCCAAAATCTTCAGCAACTTCTCCAAAACACCAAAATCACCCAAATCTTACAGTGTATAAGTAAGTACAGTCCTCCCTTTGGCTAGTAAAAGATTTTTCTACAAAGTTTATGGTGGTTGTCTTATGGTGATTGTTTAAAAAGAAATCAAACCCTATCTCTTCAAATCTCTCAAAGAAAATTGCTGCCTAGGGTTTGTATTGACTATTTAGCCACCAAGTCCACCTTTCTACTCCCTCACTCCATTTTTCCTCATTTCCCTATTCCCTAAACTCACATATCCCTAAATTCACTAATCCGATATCCCAATTCCCATTTCCCAAAATCCCAAATACAAATTCCCAAACCCTAGTCCTATACTAAAAGCTCCCAAATTATTGTCTAATTCCCTATTCCCTTAACTAAACCTTGTCCCATATGTCCCTAAATCCCTCATTGTTTCCAACCTCCACAGTCCCTCATATCACTTTTCCCTTGGTGGCAAAAGTAAAAAAACATCACAATTACTTGCTTCTCATTAAGGCAGCTCCAAGACAGTTCACCCTCTAGCAGAAATGGAATCTGATCCCTCATATGGTTATGAAGAGGAGACACACACTGACTCACCTACAGAGGCAGATGCACCCAGGAGGCCTCATAGAGGTGGCAAACATATTAGAGAAGAACCAACCACTCTTGTTGAATTACATGCCTGCCCTCTTGCCATCACTTGTTTTCAGCACTAGTCCTGCTATGAATTTTGTGAGAAGGTTGCTAGCATTTAGTTTCATCATGACTTGGCTTGTTTGTTTGTGCTACATTTACATGATGGTCAAGCCACTCTAGCTGGTGTCAGTTTCACATTAACACCATAATATATTTCACTAGCAACCGGTATTCCTAACATTGGAGAGCAATGGAACAAGAGGCATCGAATTGACTGGCAACATTATGAACCATACATCAAGCCTGGTTATTTGAGTCAGGTCAAGAGAGTTTTTCCTTTTTGATACCTCAAAGATTCATATGCTCCTTTAGTAAAATTGATTATGAAGTATTTCAGTTGTGAGGGCTAGTTCTCCCGTTTATATGCCTACCATATTCGGCTGCTGATGCATTTTACCAGGGTGAGGATGATGAACATCCCTTACTTCATGTGCTGAAATATTGAAAAGATGACCACTCTAGTGCAGCACAAGACTCCTCAGCAACAGTTCAACAGTATATATCATTTTTCTCTCATAAAAATTGTGGTCATCCATCAGCTTGACTTGCAGGGCATCACTTGGGAGGACTTCATTTCTCATGAGTTTTTCAGAGCTCCTCAGGGACCTTCAAAGGCTTTGCATGAGACAGGTAGACCTTCTTATCAGCACGAGGGTCATAAGACACAGACCGCTATTATGCCAGTGTTTATCACTTATCAAAAAGGCACTAGATGGTTTTTCGCAGCAGCCAAGCGAGTATTATCTCCACTCAGGGTGGAAGGGGTCTTGCTTTCGTCGTCAGCACCACAGGTTTAGGACAAAGGCAAGAGGCCATTACAGGATGAGGGGCCTTCAGGTGAGCGTGACTTTATTCTCATTGAGGATGATGATACAGATGTGGGCCCACAAAGCACAAATCTCAAAGAAATCATCCAAGAGCAGCAGGTGGACATCAAAGCCTTGTCCCTCAACTTGGAGAGGGCTAAGTGGATTATAAAGTACTTGGAGCAAAAGAATAAATAACTTGAAGATCAACAAGTGATCATGGAGTTGCGAAACATTCGGGAGCATCGCTAAGCTGCCCAAAGGAGGAGGGTGGAGTTCACTTCAATCGAGCAACAAATCAATGTTGATCAGGAGTCTTGGCTCGAAAGAGTCAATATCCACTTAGAGAGATTGTTGGAGAAGGCCAACAAGGGGAAGGAATTGTTGAGACATATGGCATATCATTATATGGAGAGAAACAAAGCTTGCAAGGCGAGAATCAGGAGCTTAAAGGCAAAATTGAAGAGAGCATCAAAGAGGCGAAAGGAGCATGATCGCCTTCAGATATTGGTTGAGGCTTCCTTGGCCCAACAACATGTTTGATGGAGAAGACTTAGCCCAAATTTCAAAAAAATTGGGGCACTTTTTGCATTTTTGAAATTTTTGGCACAAAAAACAGGATTTTCTGCTCTATGCGCCACACCACATGGCGCTCGCTTTTGATGGGAGCCTCCAAATCACAAACACTTAGAATTTTTGGATTTGGCATGGAAAAATATGCTTGCCTACCAACGCCCAAGAAATTTGGACAGGTTTTGAGCCCTCAAAAAGGTCAAAAACACTCAAAATATGACCTTACTACCCCTATTTTGACACATAGGAAGTAGTCTTGGGAGATTTGATTTTTGGGGAAAATGAAGGCCAAATTGAAAAATTATACCTTGGTTGGAAAGCAGACAAGCAGACCTTTCCAGCAAGCACACTTGGAGTGAATTTGGACATCGGAAAGGCCTCCAAAAGTGGTTCCAAACAGGCGCTATGCATAGAGAATCAGGTGCGATGCATAGAGGAAATTTGGCCCAGTTTTACCAGGAACGGTCTGTTTTTCACCCAACTTTTGCCAGTTTGAATTTTTCATCTTCTTATTTTCAAAATTGTGATGTAATTTCATGTACATTGATGGATCATGATGTAAATATGTCAAATTTTCACTTAGGAAGGTAGATTCATCTGTTAAAAAGTTGTTTGAAACTAAATGAATCAGTTCCCTTGTTTCTAGAGGCATGTTGTTCCACTGCCTGATTTCTAGTTCTTAGTTTAGAATTAGTTGGAACAGATCCTAAACATGTGAGCTCGATCCCTAGAGGCTAGGATGAGCTATGGTTTGTCTATATTATGTATTTTTTTAGTCATTAGCATGGTTGGACTCTTGAGAAAGTAAGGAGCTTCATTGTACACACATATCAGTATTTTGGCTAAGGAATTGAGACCAAGGTTTGCAACACTCTTTGCGATCCCTGTGGCATTTTTTTTTGGTACATTGCTTTCTTATGTATTTGTGAATTTTCTTATGTATTATGTATGTCATTTTCTCTCTTATTTCTTCTCAGCTAAATCAAATAAGAGTGTAAGTAGAATACATTGAAATTGAAGTGCACTACTTGAAGTTTGCTTTAGTTTCTTGATGTTTTCAACTGTTTGGAGAGGATCCATGGCTTCTCTTTCCCTCTTCAACTCCTCCTCTATCTAACCCATCCACCTCATTTGATTTAGAGTGCCAAATACAGTTGCCTACCTTTCCCCATTGAGACCTCTCCAAGACTGAGCCTCATTCCCTACACCCAAAATTTTATTTTCCATTAGAGCCCACAAACACATCATTTTATTCAATAAAACTTCTTTGAACCTATACCTAGCCTAATATTAGTAGTTAAATCAGTCATATCAAGCCTTTAGTGATCATAATTCGTTGATATTAACCCGGAGAGAGCCCTCTCTTGACCTGGTAGGGCTAGCTACCAGGTTAAGCATGGTTTGATGTTGGCCCTGGAGCCTACCTTTTTCAGCCTAAGGTAGATTTAGGCCCTAACATAGTGGTGACTCACTGGGGAATCAAATTGTTTGTTTGTCATTTTTCCTCATTTTATAAACTACAAACGGAGTCTGAAGATTAGCCAAGTAGCCTTCAAAAAGCTTTTGCTTTGCATTAGCGCGAGTAGATAAAAGCTACTTCAGTCAATCTCTAGTCTAATATTATAAACAGAATATCTAACCTGCAACTCACACCAGTACATCTGATAATTCTAAGCTTTGGATGATAAGTTTAGAATTTGATAGGTTGAACAAGTTGTTAATGTCCATTTGATTTCTTGGAAATAATGGCACACTGGCTTCCAGAAGATATACCAAAGCTAATCCAGATCTAGACCTCCCTCCTGTGTACAAGAATCCCAATCTTATTCCATGAATCCTTCATCAAGAGAGATCTATAATTCTCGTGTTCAAATCTCATTCATGTCCTGTAGTCTTTGAGTATCTTGACGAGCTTGAGTTTGACGAATAGTTTAGTATGTCATTGTTTGAAACAAAATCTGAAAGTGTTGTTGGTTCTACTGTCCTAAATCCAAAGTTTGTTGCAGATCTTGAAACTAAAAGGGCCAATAAGTCAATTGATGATTATCTCTTGAAACAACTATAGACTTCAATCATGGCTTCGAATATCACTGATTTCCTAGAAACTGCATCTGCAACCCTTGGATCTTCCGCAATTGCATCTAGCTCCAAAATTCCCACCGAAACTCCATTCATTCCCACCATCCCTGTGCAGCCTACTATCTCTGATCAAAATTCTACAGTAGTATCACCTCTGTCTACTCCTTCTACTCCTCAAACATCCAAAATTGCTTCGCCTCCACACACACCTACTCATACACCCCATACATCAGTTGCACCCACTCCCCCAACATCCCCAAGACCGAATCCACCGAGATCCATGGCTACTCATTTTGCACCCCTTGTGCTGCCTTATAATTTGGATGATATGCTCCCCGATTATCAAAGAAAAATTCCTTTGTTTGATGGCACTCCTCACAGTGTTACAGCTCAGCAACATGTGGATAGGATGATAGATTTCTTCAACCTTCATGAGATTGATGCAGAAAATATGACAATGAGACGGTTTGTACAAACATTTTGTGGTGAAGTAAGGAAATGGTTCAGAGCTTTGTCAGCTGCAGGTATCACTACATTGGCCAATCTGCAAAGACAATTCTTAGATCATTGGGAAGTCAAGAAAAATCCTCTTCAAATCCTTTCCGAATACGAGCACATCAAGCTGAATGTTGGTGAGTTTGTCCAAGATTATTGTATTAGATTCAACTCCGTTTAAAATGAAATTCCTGATCATATAAAGCAACCTATGGGGTTGGCTTGATTAAGTTTCCAGATGGTTTTGATGCTGATATGGCCTATCAACTAAGAGAGAGAGATATGGCCACTTTGGAAGACATGCAAAAGATTGCAGTCAGCGTTGAAGAAAATTTTCTTTCCAAAAGAGCTAGAGCGAGAGCTGAAAAGAAAGTCACAATAAAGGAAGAGCCTTCCACTTTAGATCAAGTGCTTCAGAAAGTGGAGCAAATGTTTGATAGATTGAAACTTGACAAGCCTGAACCACAAGTCAGAAGTCCTAACTTTCGTGGTCAGCAGCAGCCACAATTTAGCATCAAACAAAGAGAGCAGTGAGCCCAAGATCAAGCAGCACAGTAGCAGGTGCAGACAGCCTTACAACAGAATTTTGTACATGGTCTGGAATCAGATGAAGAGGAGAATGTGATTGGGGAAGAAAATCATTTCTTTACACCCAATGATATGCCAATTTTCATCACTGAAGATGATGAGTAATCCGAGAATTCAACTGAACAAAGAGATGAAAATTTCATTTTGGCAAATGAAACCGTTCTTGAGGAAGAGTCCAATGAGTACCAAAGAGGATACATGAATGCTTTGTCAGCTCAACAGCGACAATATTCACTCCGAAGTAGAGATGTGCACGTAAATCCAAAGAAAAGGAAGGAGGCAGTAGCGTCAAAGAATGATCCTTCCATTGTGCAGAAAAAGGGAAAAGAAATCGCTGATCCTACCACCAGCAAAACGCCATCAGCAAATGAGAGATCCAATCAGCCGAGTATGTCAAAGGAGAAAAATGAAAAGAATGATGTTTCAAAGAAAGAGGTAGAAAAAGTTTCAGTTTTTAACTTAGAAAATGAAATCGCCAAATTAAAAATATCTGTTCCTTTGACTGAGTTGATGAAGAACAGTAATTACAAAGGTTAGGTGTCGAAAATTTTGAATCTAGATCTATCATCTGATATGGTGAACGTGGAAGATGATAGTCCTAAGTTGAATTTTGGTCTAACAGTGGAAGGTCAGTCTCAAGATAGTGATGTAGCTCCATTCTACATCAGTCTCAGGGTGCATGACTTTGTGTTGCATAATGCTATGTTTGATTCCAGAGCCTCTCATAATCTCATGCCTAAGGCCATTATGGAGAAGTTGGGATTGGATATTACAAGAAATTATCATGACCTTTACTCTTTCGATTCCAGTAGAGTAAGGTGCGTTGGCCTTATCAAGGATTTGGTGGTCAGTTTGGATCAAATTCCAGCTAAAAATGTTTTGATGGATGTGGTTGTAGCAGATATACCTCCTAGATTTGGCATGCTTCTTTCCAGATCTCGGGGAGCAAATATTAAAGGGACAATGCAACTTGAATTCTCCTATGCTACCATTCCTATGTTTGGTCAAATGAGGAAACTATACCAGGAACAAAAGATGAAGTACATGATCACTAGCAAGGAGAAGTCGGTAAATCATCCAATCAACTATGTACATACTGATTTAGAATCATTTGTTTTGTATTCAAATACCTTTAATGATGTAAATAGCCAAGTAGTTGACGTAGAAGACATTCCCGAGATCTCTGAAAATTTCAGAGAAGTTTTAAAGAAAGAAAGGAAAAGACTTGATAATACCGCTGAGCAATCAGCCTTCTGACAGCAGCAACATATTGAAGGATAACAAAGAAGAGAAACAAAACAAATAGAATTTCAGCATTTGGAAGAGGATGAAGCAGGCCTATGGAGCATGGATTTTGATGGCGTGGTAGGAAGGGAAGGTGCTGGAATTGGCATTTGGATACGCAACCTTGTTTTTTCCCCAAACAAAGTGCCAAGAAATGTAAGGGTCTGTTCTTATAAACTAGCTTTTGATTGTTCAAACAATGAGGCTGAATATGAAGCTTTAATTGCTAGTTTGAAAATTCTTAGAAAGTTGAATGCCAAAAGGATTTCAGTGTATGGCGACTCCAAGTTAGTTATCAAGCAGGGGAAAGGGGAATATCAAGCTAAGCATCCTCAAATGTGGGCCTACCGCAATGCAGTGTTGGATATCTTGAAAGCATTTTCATATTGCACCTTGACATGTGTCCCCCATGCTCAGAATGTCATTGCTGATTCGCTTGAAACAGTAGCAAGTAATTTGAAAATCCCAATGAAATCAAACAACAAGTTTGAGATTCATGTGAAGCATCACCCAACTGTCCCTGACAATCAAAGGTATTGGCAAGTGTTTCAAGATGATGATGAGATCGATGAATTTCTGCAAAACGAAGGTAAATTCAAAGACAATTCTATTGATGTGGAGTATGATGATGGTGAGGCTGATATAGAAGTCAATCAGATGGAAGTTTTGTAGCTCAAGGACAACATCATTCCTAAAGGTCTAATACCTTTAGAGGAGTTGTTCAATCATGATGATGTGGCACGAAAACCAAGCTTGCTGCCAACCTAGAAAGGAATTAAGGATGTGAACATTGGATCAACTGAAAATTCTAAGATGGTAAAATTATCAAAGGTGTTGCCTCCATAGGTAAAAGGAAAGTATATCAGTTTTTTATCCTCTTTTACCGATGTATTTGCTTGGGATTATTCAGATTTGAAGTCATATGGTACAAGTAGAATTCAGCATGTCATCCCAATTAAACCAAATCAAAAGCCATTTCATCAGAAGCTGAGAATAATAAATCCAAAGTTGTTGCCCTCAATTCAGAAGGAATTGAATTAGTTGTACAAACCGGTATCATAGTCCCCATAAGGTTTTCAGATTGGATTTCAAATTTGGTTCCTGTGCGCAAGAAAACAGGTGAGATTTGGCTATGTATTGATTTTAGAAATTTGAACAAAGTATCCTTGAAAGACAACTATCCATTGCCTAAGATGGATCACATACTTCAGAGAGTATTTGGATCATCTCGCATGTCGCTACTAGATGTTTACTCAGGTTATAACCAAATTCTGGTCCATGAGGATGATCGAGACAAAACAACGTTCACCACTTCGTGGGGAACTTTCCATTATGCAAAGATGCCTTTCGGATTGAAAAATTCTAGTGCAACCTTTTAGCAAGTGATGGATATCACATTTGATAATGAAAAAGATGTTTTTCTAGTTGTTTATCTTGATGACTTGACAATTTTCTCTAATTCAGATAAAGATCACCTTTATCATTTGAAGATTGTGTTTCAGCGATGTAGGAAGTAAGGCATCTCTCTCAATCTAAAGAAAAGTTTGCTCGCCATGGATGATGTAGAAATTTGAATAATATAACACTTATTCACAGAATTTATCCTAATTATACACTATTTGCAGAATGCATGCATAATACATAACCTCCTCTACCATTGACATCAATTTGCGGAATTAAAAAAACAATCATATGCGCACATTGAAACATCAATCACACATATCAACACAGTATGTAATGGGGAAAGCATACATCTGAAAACCCCCAAATATCTATATATTATAATGATAGAGAACATGTAACAATACATAGTACAATACTCCTCACAAGTACTCAATACTATCTCCACATGCTACACACAAACTAGCTCAGATCTGAATAAGTCACGGGTTCAAATCTCCTCCACTATTTTCCTGCCTCTACTATGCAATCCAAGTTGAGAATAGATGAGATCCAAGTTCAAATCCCCTTGGCTTGTGCTGTGCAATCCTCATTGGCAATCTCATTCAATGATTGTGCAAATCTCATCCACAACTATAGTCACAACTGATAGTAGTCTCACCCTTTCACCCACCTCTGACACTTGTCTCCACTGAACTGTCCATGCACTGAGTTAACTGATGTATTCTTTAGTTGATTTATGATTTAATAATTAGTGACTTAATTAATAATTAATTCACACCACTCATCACTAGTGTATTTGTCAGTTAGACTAAATTCAACTAGTTCAACTAAGTCAAACTGAACATAACTCCATCAACTCCTCAATCAACTCCACCAAACTCAATCACTTGAGTTCTAACTGAAGTCCATCATGCAATAGCTCAACTAACCCATAGGAAAAGAATATTTCCTTCTGGTAGTTGCATGTGCCACATCCGTAGCTCGAACTGAAGCGCTGCAAGAGGATAAGATAATGTTTATAGTCCAAATATTATTAAGAGCTAATAATATTCGACTATTCTATTTTTTGACTGGTAGTATAAAAATAGACTCCGTTCATATGTCTAAAAGTAAAGGTCCATCTATTTTTACCAACATTACCAATCATCCATAAATAACATCCTGCAACTCATAGACCATGATCCATATGTCTAAAAATAGACTTTGCGCCAAAAATAGCCTGCGGGCCCACTCTAGTGAAGCGAAGTCTTTTCACTAGGCTGCATCAATCTTGGTGCATTTCAACACTCCCTCTCAAAAGATATGGATTATCTGCAACCCCTATCCTACCTCTATGGTATTCGAATTTGCTCTTGGTGAGCGCCTTCATCAAGATATTAGCATCCTGATCCTCCGTGGGAATGTATGAAAGTAACATGATTCTCCACTGCACACAATCTCTGATATGATGGTACCTGATGTCTATGTGATTGGATCCATCATGAAATACTAGATTATTCGAGAGTTTAATGCAACTTTGGCTATCACAATAAATCACAGTAGGCTCCAAGTGTGACCCGAACAACCCGACCAAGATCTTCCTCATCCATATAGCCTCGCATGCAGCCAAACTTGCTGCCATATACTCAGCCTCTGCTAAACTGACTGCCATGGATCTCTACTTCCTGATGTACTAAGAAACTGTTGTCGACAAGATACTAAATATCCCTCCAGATGTGCTCTTTCTGTCTGTTAGGCTCCCTGTCCAATCTACATCTGTGAAGCCACATAGCTTCACCTCATCCTCCTGTCTGTACCACAATCCATATCCCGATGTGCCTCTGAGATAACACAATACATGCTTGCCTGCTTTCTAGAAGAGCTTGATTGGCTTAACCATAACTTGTGAAATCTGGTTAACAACATAGCATATATCGGGTCGTGTATTGACCAGATTGTAAGGATTCTGGACACCACATATCTCCACAATGGTATGATATTGTCCACTTTGGGCCTAAGCCCTCATGGATTTGCTTTTGGACTTACCCCAAAAGGCCTCATACCAATGGAGATATTTGTCCATCCTTATATACCCATGATCCTCCCCACTTCTAGTCAATGTGGGATTTTGGTCGTATACCCAACAACTTATAGTTTGTCCATGTTGAAGTCTAAATTTTATCATCCTACTACCATAAGGTCATGAATTCAAAACTATTTTCTCTTTGAAAGTTCCATACTTTCCTTTCTCACTTACATTCACCCCTAACAGATGAACAAATTCATTAAAATCACTTATAATGCTAAGTTTTATAATATTTCTTAATAGTGCAAATGTTTCATCTATGGTCCTCTACATCATTACTTTATGCTCATGTTAGATGATGGGGGATTCATTAAGGCCTCCCTTCTAACAAGTCTTAACCCATCAACCTCATCACATCATCTAGGTTCAAGACTATAGATATTTTTAGTAGATTGAGGCTTGCATGCCTTAATGGAAATTTCTCTCACTAATAAATACTTGGAATACATTGAGGTCCCCTATTTGTTGGTTCTTCTAGGTGACTCAACTACAACTCATTTATTTGTACCTAGTAAGATTCGCTTGGGAATATTAACTCTCATTGGCATTAGCAGTGAGTGGTCTCGTGTTGGTTAACAACACTCATTAATGGTCGATAATCTAACCATTTATTTCTATGTTCAACATCAAAAAATTATTCACATAAGAAAGAATTATGCCACACCGTACATATGAATGGAAATTATATGATTTTAATAGCTTGCAGCAATGTTTTAAGAAATCAAGATTCAATTTCTGAACTCAAAAATAGTAGCTTAGTTCCAACAATAATAGGCACAAAGGTTGTAATTCCAGATTTCATCCACTATTCCTTGGGCCAAGAGATGAAGAAGCAGAGAAAATTCTTTTCACTTCACATTCCATGATCCAATAGTAACAACTAAGATCTCACAGATGCATAGCTTATTGACTTTTCAGGTAGGTAAAGGTATGTCGTTTTCTAATCTTTAAAAATTATTTCTTTGAATGCTAAAATACATGTTTTTGGAAATTTTCACATGTGAAAATTTTTCCCCCATTTTCAAAAGAAAGAAAAAAACTTCAATGGGGGGGGGGATTGAAATATTTATATGCTTCAAAAAGGTCCCGATATAAACAAACATTGTTTGGTATGCATATCAATATGTCCTCATTTTATAAGTATTTTAAGGTATTCTTTGTTCTAGCAAGAAGAAGAGTAAAAGAAAATTGTTTCCACACAAGTAACAACACTTATAATACTTGTGGTTTCCACACAAGAAATAAATAGAAGAGTTGTCACTTAAATACCTTTCAAAGAAATAAGACTCTCAATGACAACATGTTCTTGAGAAAAAAATATAATTGAAGGAAAATTTACGGTTGTTGAACAATATCTCAAAGTCACAAAATAATTAATATGCCACTCCAAAAAAGTCAATATAAAATAAAATAAAATGATACAGTCCATGAAAATCATGTGAATTTTCTAGAGGACATGCAACATCTTTAGTTAGAGGGAAATGTTGGGTCTCCAAAATGTCATTTTTTTCACTCTCTTTTCTTTAACTTCCTTCAATATTTACCATATTTTGTAGCTTAATCACCTTACACTAAGACTATTTTCATGATCATATACGGATTTATAATTCCTATTTCCAAAAAAAATATTTTAGTATTTTGAGTGAATATATGGGTAAATATTAGAAAAATAGCAATTGTTCACTTATATATAAAATTTGGATGAGTTTTGTGATGCTTGTAGGCATATTTCAAGATTCCAACACAGTCATATTTGGCCTCTAAGTCTAAAATTCAAATTTTCACTTAAAACTCTTGAAGATTTGAGATCATTAATGAAGAACAATTCATGGAGAAGAATCATAGAAGTTTTCATCAATATCTCCTATCAAATATTTTGGATATTTGTGAGAGGATATGAAGAGATGTTACATGATAGATGTTATCACATGGTTGTAGCCACATGATATATTTATGGATCTAAAAGAGATATGTGGATTCATGATAGATTTGTAGATCTACATTTATTAATTATTTATGTTAGTTTTTGTATAAATAGAAGTGACTTCTCCATTTATAGGTGTGTTAACTTTTGGAATGCTAAGCATTGACTATGATTATACTTGATGTTATGAATACTATTGAAGTTCACTTCAATTAATAAAATCCTTTTATATGGTTGTGTTGTAGCAGCTACAAGCACACTCCGAAATTTTGCCTTAGTCTCATTTTGGACTCTCCATACCAAACATCCTTAGCAGTGTGTGTTGTACCATCAAGCATTCAGCTGTTTTGTAGTGTCTTGTCAGCTTGTGCATGTCAGTTTGCTTCACTCCCCTCACATGGTATCCTTTCGGACTTATACCATGTGTGGGCCAGGCACCTCCCCCAAAAAATTATGCAATTTTGGAGTGGAACCACCCTTCCCTCCAGAAATTGCGCAAATAATCTAGCCAACTGACTAAGCTCAAAGATTGCATAAATCAATCTATCAATATTCCCTTAGAAAATTCCATAATTATGGAGAGCAAGCATCCTTCCCTCGAGAAATTGTACAAATCAGCGTGGTATCCTGCTGGGCTCCATAATTGTGCAGAGAAGTTACGAAGTCTTCCTCTAGAAAGTTGCACAATCTGACCCAACACTGCTGCTCAGCCTAGAAATTGCACAATTCTGGGAGGTATTCACCTGTTGACCGTAGAGATTGTGTAATCCCTATGGGACAGCTAGCCCAGCTCAGCCCAGGAACTACGCAAATTTTCATCCCAGGCTTGCAGATTGATGCATGTGCCTTCAGGTTGACTGGTTCCCTCCAAGACGGGGCAAAACTGATTTGCATGCATGGATTGCTTTTCCCAAGGCAACATGCAAAGGCATCCCTAGATTTTGGGATCTATTTTTAGTAGCTAGAGGTTACATGCAAGGCTCATTTTAGAAAACTCCTGCCATGTGTCACTTTTCCTAGATTTGTGGCATGCACATCATAACCTCGATTCTATAAAAAATTATGAACCAAATGTTGTAGAGCTCATTTCTTAGATTGATCTTGCATCTCCAACATCCCACTTCACATCTAGGAGTCATCAGCACATTAAATTCAGTTGTTTTGGTGTAAGCCCTCTTTTCATGTCTTGCGCTACGTTTATGTTGCTTTTTGTGTTTCACTTTATGTGAGTGCTTTTTGCTTGATTTCAATGAGTGATTGTTGTTGTTTTAATGTATGTGAGCTTGAAGAAGCATCATTTCCATTTTTTGTTCGCATCTCACTCCTGTTGAATGGATGACGCTATTTTTGCACTAACAGTTGCCATTGCGGCGACTCGTTTCATAGAAATGCATGCTTTCCCATTTTTTGAATCCTGCACTTTTTGTTTGCATGTATGATCATTCACTCTTGTTTACACTCAGTTTCACCATGCATCCAAACTTCTCATGTTTTTAGTCGCCCGTCGGCGAGTCTGGGTTGCCTTACCATGGACCTTGCCTTGCCCGGCTAGAATTTCACATTTCTGGGAGTGAAGGCTCTGCCTTCCATCCAGAAATTGTGCAATTCTAGCCTAGCACTGACCTTGAGGCTTGCATTGTGCAATTATCAGAGTTAGTTCCTTGCTATCCCCACAAATTACGCAATGGAGTTTGCTAGTTTACCTGTCACTACTGATTGAAATTATGCATTGCACAATTTCAATCCTCAGTAGGCCATGCTAGACTCTGCATTAAGTAGTTGTAGCATTCAGTTAGCCTCCTGATAGCCCAGAGTATTAATTGCATAATTTTGGCAGTTAGTCTCCCAGCCTCCTGGTGAAAATTGTGCAATCTTCACAAAGAGTCACACAGGTATGTTGCATGTGAGTCCTGCAGTTTATTTTGGTTTTCACCTAACAAATTTCCTATCATGATTGTTTCTATGTCTCCAGGTAGCACAGGTGTGTGTCTTCCTCTCAGCACCACAGGTATAATGGCTTCCAGGAGAGCAGAGTCGTAGACACTCTTCAAAGCACAATTGGGGATGCAGTTGATCAAGTGTCTATGAAATTCTCTATCTATGAAGACATCAAGTTGTTCATGGACAAGGATATGAATATGAAATGGCAGCAGAAGGTAGCACACCTGTATCCAAAAAATGCAAGAGGAGGGTTGTTGATAGCACAAGGGTGGAACAAAGTTGCAAGCTCAAGAAGATTCACCTGTGATGAAAGAATATTTGGAGATTGAGGCTATGAGGCAATGACATGACAAGGATCATGCGAAGGTAGAGATAGAAACAGAGAAGGAGTTTCAGGTGCTGAAGCAACAATTCAAGGAAGAACATGAGTTGCACAGAAGAGAGAAGGAGTTGCAGTAGGAACATGTACAACAAGGGGTACAACATCCAAATACTGATGAAGCTACATCCTTACAGGGTAAAGATCCATTCAACAGCCAACATGGAGCAGACAAGGGGAGCGGTGTTGTCGATCGCATGCAAGGGTATTCAAGAGCATGGATTTCATTATGCACATGCATGTGATCCCACCCATTTGGCACACTTACTGAGGTGAAGACAAGAAGCAACTCCTACTGGAGCTGAACATGTATTTTGACAAGTTGATGTGCATGGTCACCAGCACATGCTTGGAGATTAGCATAGAAACTATGCATCAATATTTTGTCAGTCTAGCTACACTCAAGACAATGATGCACATGTTATTAGACGAGTTGGATAGAGGAGCCATATTAGTGTACCCAAATGCAATTGAGGCAAGAGTTTTCTTTCAGTAAGATGTCACTAATGAGCACACAAACACCATCACGGACGATGAAATCTTGGCATCAAGTTCACCACCATTGATCATCACAAGGATTTTGAAGATTTGGTCTTACCACAACGGTCTGAGTGTTAGTGATGTCTTGCATGGATTTCCTAAGCCTATTTTGTCTCATATGGCTACATGCAGATTGTATGTAACGTCTTGTCAAGTGGACGTTCAAGTCTCGATAGCTGAATGTAACTATCATAGAGTAGTTGAAGAGTCATGAGGGTAGATGAACATTCATAAAGGGGAATGTCAAGGGGGAATTTTGGTAAGCCAAGATTCTGATAGGAGTAACTTAGAGAAAGCTTGGAGACTATTGTAAGGAGCCTTGGCTTCTCCACTGTGCAGAGCTAGTATATATCTTTGGAGGAGCAAGCAATAGTGACTATAATATTCCTCTATTGGAACTAGTGGTTTGTCATGGTTGTATTCTATAATTGGAACTTTCACTTCTTAATATAATAGAGCTAGCATGTTTCATGCGTATGCTATTATTGTATTTCGGCTAACTTGTTTAATCTAATGATATATGTATCTATTTTCTTACGCATGCATGTATTGCTTTCTTGTATAGGTATGTATGAATCTTAAGGAAATGTGTTGTTGGTTTAACCATCACTTTGGATTTCTAGCTTACTTTCTTTCTAGTCTGTGATGCATCTTTTCTTGTGTGTTCCCTTGTTAAATTTGTGTTTTCACAGGTTTCTAAGGGGTGCACTCACCTCACCCTCCATGTGTTAGAACTGCTCATGCACCTTCCTTGACTTGTTGCATATGTCACATCCTTGCTACTAATAGGGAAATATTACTTGCCTCTATGCACAACCACAGTTAAGGAAATATTGTACGAGGCATTGCCGGGACTCCTACACCAAATGGTCTGAGGTCTACTTGGGACTTCTTACCGGGGAGATCCCTTGACATGTTGGTGGGTCCATCACCATCAACATTTCTGTCTCTAGAAGGAGGGCCAGATGACAAGTTGTGTCCTCTCATCATCTTTTGAGCATTTGCATGTATATCATGGATTCTATTAGACTCATCCCCCCATGATGTCTTTTGCATGTTGAACCTCTCAACATCATAAGGGACATTTTTGATCTCTTATCTGAATTCACGTATGATGGTGAAGGCAAAGTAGCCTAGCCTAAGTACTTATAAGAATTCTATGCATTGCTTGATAATGCAGACAAGTTCTATGTAGAAGGTGTTAGTCTGTTGCTATTGTACACACTTTGTGAATCCCCGCAACAATGGTGATGTAGTCTACCACCTGCAGCATGCATTCACTTGAGCAGTTCTATGATCTCACTAGATCTACTTTCCATCATTTTAATCCAGAACCTCTTGACCAAAAACTGTTATAACAATGGAAGGTACCACATGAATTTCCTATGAAATTTTGGGAATGCTTCTGTGTGTTACAGTTTCAAGCTGCGAAAAGCTAGATGAAATTTCCATATTTCTGGGACAGATTTGAATACTATCTTAACAAATCAGTCAATCCCAAGAAGAAGTTTGAGATCAATCCTTGTTGAGAATACTTCGGTGATCTAGCTACGCAATCATGGATGAACACGGTCGTTGTCACAAGTGACTATCTGTCATCGCCTCATAAAAAAAGTCCACCATCGCAGAGTGATTCGGGAGAGCAAGCACACACATATTTTCAACCGTCAAATCCTCTTGACATCGCTCCTTCCTATTTCGCACAAGCTTCGTTGTGAGTCCATTGGGTTATCACATGCATTTTGTACCTCAACCTCCATTTTTTTACTCGAATGATCCTCCAAATGACATTGTCTTGTGTTCTTTGATTCCGAACTCTACACTTGTTGTGAATGAGGATCAATCCATCAATGGAGTTAGTATTGCACAACCAACATGCATTGTCATTCATGAAGAGTATGACTAGGAGATTGAACATCTACTAGTAGCAGAGGACCATCCCTATCTATCGATACCTCCATTTTTTCCTGACATCCTTGATGACCCTACCATCCATGATTTTTCATGTGTATCTACATCCATGGATGAACCCATTGTTGATCATTCGCATGACACACTGTATGTCAGTCCATCATCCAAAAATAGAGGGGGCCAATCATCCATTGAAAATCCACTTGATTTCTCATCTGATTTTTCTAGAAATGCATAGGTTAAACATACTTGCTTCTCATCTACCCATTTGTGTGATTCATGAAATCATGAGGATAGCGGCAAACATCCTGAATTTTATGATCTTCATTTTCGTGATCTCCCTACTTCTTCACTATATCATGATATTGATTCAATTGTTGTTAATTTGTCTAAGGCACTAGTCTACGATGATCTATCTATCGATGAAGTTGAAACCCCAAAGACAGTCGAGGAACTTCAGGTTGAAAATAGCAACAAGAAATGCTAAAAATAGCACCGCTATAAATAGCATTTCAAGATACATTCCAATTTTAGTTAGTCCTTGAACAAAAGTTAAGAATGAAATTTCGAATTTGATCTTAGTAGCAATTTGTAAAATAATTAATTAATTCATCTTCAGTTAATCAGTTATAGAAAATCAAACATGAAGTCTATGTGAAGACATGGAACAATTTCCCCTTTGATTGAGGAAGTTATCCCTTGATTAAAGGAGACCAGGATGAGTTGTACTTTGAGTTGTAATTAGTTAGCTTAGTTAACTGAGTTAAGCCTAGTTAGATTACTTCAAACAGTTTGTTGAATTGATTGTGAGTTCAGTTAGTTAATGCATGCATGCATGTAACTATTGCACTTTAGATAACTGAATATTCTCTCATAAATAACTCATGCATGTTATTTCAGTCAGAGACCCAATTGAGATCAGATGATGGGACAGTATACTATTAGTTGCAAGAATATTCCAATGAGGATATCTCTTGCATGTAGAAGGAATTCATTCCTTGAGGATTGCACAGTTATTTTTGAGTTTGGTGAGTGTGTGATGAGGCCAATTCACATAGGTGGCAGCATTAGACCCCAAGAGAAATTGCACAAGGAAAAAAGAGGCTTGGAGGCCTGGAGGAAGACATATCTTATGTCTATTCAGTTTGTCAGCTGTATTGAGGAATTGTACTGAGAGCTGGATAGCTTGTGAGCTAAAGCTTTGTGTAATCTAGAAATATTTTCACGTGTATGATAATACAGAGATCGAGGTTTTTTAGCTCAGGCTTTCCCTAGAGTATTCTTGTGTGTTCATGTGTCATTGATTTTAATTCTCTGTTATATGTTCTCTATTTGATCTTTCTCAACATTGATTAAGCTTCTGCAAGTTTGTTTGTAGAAGTAGATCAAGTATTTCTCTTTAGTATATTGCATTATTAGGTGATTTACAATGGGAAATTCTACATGGTATCAGAGCAAAGGTGATCAAAGTAAAGAACAATATACAAAGAAGGGAGAAGTTTAGTTTGAAGTTCCTGATTATAGAATTTGAATTCTTATCACATCTCAAATTTCACCAATGACATTCAACGGTTTAAGACTCGAGTATGCCCTTGATGGCAGCTCAAATTATATATCCTGGAAGTATCACATGGAAGCAGTATTAGAGGACAACGGTTTGAAGGACTTCATTGGCTAGAGCGAGGAGAATCCTCCTAGAGGGAGTTCGAGACCACATTGTCTTGATCCTCCATGGGAAGGAGACACCATTTTCAATGTGGAAAACATTGAAAGATATATATCAGAATAGCAGTGATCAAAGGAAGATGGCGCTAAAAGGCAAGCTTCGGAAAATCAATTGTGAAAAGGACGACACGATCTCTACATATCTGAACAAGCTCACCACCTATAGGGATGAGCTTGGAAGTGTAAGGATCACGACAACCAATGATGACATGGTGAGTCTTACTCTTCTTGGTCTTCCTAAGAGTTGGCATAACTACCAAGATTCGGTAAATGGAAGAGAGAAACTTCCAGATTGGGAACGACTTTGGTTGGATCTGATGTAGGAGGAGATAAGAAGAAGCACTAGAGATGGATCTTCATCAAAGCAAGATGATGAAGAAACTCTAGCCTTAACAAGTAAGGCAAGGAAAGGAAATGGAAGGAATCGCATCCCAAATCTAGTTCTTCCCATGGTGGGAGTTAGTTTAACAATTTGAAAGTGCAATGCTTTCGTTGTCATGAGGTAGGCCATTATGCTACAAATTCTCCATAGAAGAAATCCAAGAAAGGATCCTCAAAGGGATAAGATGGGGAGGCACTAGCCTCGCATTTGGAATTGGATTTCTCTCTCATTGCATGCATGGTTTCATCCATGGTGGGATGTGTTTGGTACCTAGACAATTGACCCTCTTTCCACATGTATAGTGACAAGAATCTTTTTAGTACCTTAGAGAAGAAGGATCTCTATGTGCGGATCGGGATGGGTGATGATGGAAAGTACTGTGTTTCAGGTGAAGGTATGGTTTTGTTTCAGAGGGAGCATGGAGCTCCTCTCACCATGACTAATATAAAGTATGTTCCAGATCTGAAGAAGAATGGGTTGAAGATCCATTAGATGGATGTGAGGACTATGTTCCTCAATGGGAAGATTGAGGAAGAGGTGTATATTGAGCAGCTGGAAGGTTTTGAGACCTTCGATCGTGAGTCGCATGTGTGCTGACTCAAGAGGGCTTTGTATGGGCTGAAGAAAGCACCTCATGCTTGGTACACCAGGCCATGTTGGGCTTCACCAAGAGTGAAGCAAATCAGAACCTTTACCACATCATGGTAGAAGGTAAGCCATTCATCATTATTCTTTATGTGGATGATCTGATTTTGACAGATGATGATCAGTTGATCAAGTCTTGCAAGGAGAACCTTTCACGAGAGTTAAAGATGAAAGACATGGGTCTTATGCACTACTTTCTAGGCATGGAAGTGAGGAAAAAATATGGGGAAGTATTTGTGTCTCAAGGCAAGTATGCCAATGAGATACTCAAGTGATTCCACATGGAGAAGTGCAAGCCCATGCAGACTCCTATAGCTGGTAACTGGAGGAAGGAGGATGCTACTTTAGGTGAGGTAGTAGCTGTTGTTGTTTATCAACAGTTTTTGGGTTCTTTGATGTATCTAGTGAACACAGAACCAAACTTATGC
Organism: Pinus taeda; assembly: GCA_000404065.3. Classification (NCBI taxonomy): domain Eukaryota; kingdom Viridiplantae; phylum Streptophyta; class Pinopsida; order Pinales; family Pinaceae; genus Pinus; species Pinus taeda. The sequence goes on along the minus strand of APFE031296729.1, from coordinate 251,836 downwards.
TTTGCAGTGAACCAACTGAGTCAAGCTATGGTTCAGCCTACCAAGCTGTTTTGGAAGGTAGCGAAGCATGTCCTGAGATACCTCAGAGGCACATCTGAATATGGATTGTGGTATAGATGGATAGAGGGAGTGAAGCTTCAAGGCTTCAAAGATATAGAATGGGAAGGGATTCCATCAGACGGAAGAGGACGTCTGGAGGAATCTTCAACCTTGGTTCAGCTGCAGTTTCCTAGTATAGCAGGAAATAGAGGTCAGTTGCACTTAGCTCAGTGGAGGATGAATACATGGCTGCCAGTCATGCAGCATGTGAGGCCATTTGGATGCAGAATATTCTAGTGGGATTGTTTGGTCAGGGGATGAATCCAACTGTGATCTACAACAATAATTAGAGTGGTATCAAACGCTTTGAGAATCCAGTATTTCATGATTGTGTGGTGAAGAGGATCATGTTGTTGTTGTATGTTTCGACCGAGGAGCAAGATGTAGATATTTTGACTAACGCATTGTCAAAATGTAAGTTCGAGTTCCACACAGACGAGATTGGGGTGACTAATAATCCCTTTCTTGTTGAGAGGAAGTGTTGAAAATAGCAACAAGAAATGCTAAAAATAGAAGTGCTAAAAATAGCACTACTATAAATAGAATTTCGGGATACATTCTAATTTTAGTTAGTCCGTGAGATAAAATTGAGAATTCAAATTCAAATTTGTTCTTAGCAGTTGTTTGTAAAATAATTAATTAATTCATCTTGAGTTAATTAGTTCTAGAAAATCAAACATGAATTCTATGTGAAGAGATGCAACAGTTTCCCCTTTGATTGAGGAAGTTGTCCCTTGATTAAAGGAGATCAGGATGAGCTGTACTTTGAGTTGTAATTAGTAAGCTCAGTTAACTGAGTTAAGTCTAGTTATACTAGTTCAAACAGTTTGTTGAACTGATTGTGAGTTCAGTTAGTTAATGCATGCGTGCATGTAACTACTGCAGTTCAGATAACTGAATATTCTCTCATAAATAACTCATGCATGTCAATTCAGTCAGAGAGCCAATTGAGATTAGATGATGGGACAGTGTACTATCATTTGAAGGAATATTCCATTGAGGATATCTCTTGCATGCAGAAGGAATTCATTCCTTGAGGATTGCGCAGTTATTTCTGAGTTTGGTGAGTGTGTGATGAGGTCAATTCACATAGGTGGCAGCATTGGACCCTAGGAGAAACTGAACAAGGAAATAGAAGGCTTGGAGGATTGGAGGAAGGCATATCTTGTGTCTATTTAGTATGTGAGCTATATTGAGGGATTGTACTGAGAACTGGATAGCTTGTGAGCTAAAGCTTTGTGTAATCTGGACATATTTCCACTTGTATGATAATACAAAGATCAAGGTTTTTTAGCTGAGGCTTTCCCCAGAGTATTCTTCTGTTTTCATGTGTGACTAGTTTCTCATTCTCTGTTATATGTGTTCTATTTGATCTTGCTCATAATCGATTAAGCTTCCACAAGTTTGTTTGTAGAAGTAGATAAAGTATTTTTCTTCAGTATATTGCATTATCAGGTGATCTATAGTGGGAAATTCTACACTTCAGCCCAAGCTAATGGTTATGTTAGGTCCTCAGTGTCCTATGTTTGGTTTCACTTCTGATCAGGAAATTGTTGAAACACCCAAGGCTCCTCATCGCTCATCTATATGCATTGAACATCAATCTCACACATAAACCATGCTTCCTCCACTAGAACTACACAATCCCATCGCTCATGCATTAGAGGAATATTACATAGAAAGCACATGTGCGCGGTGAAATTTGCCTTGTTTTCTTTCATTTATTGCATGTCATGCTTAAGAGTATGCATATTCTTAACATCTACACGCAGTCTCATGAAACACCGTTATGATTCAACGGACTGCATGTCATGTACTTGCACTCACTTATGTATTGTGCACACATTTAAACTTCAGTGTGTTTGTATTCATTGTTATATATTTCTTGTTTTTTGGTTCACATAGATGTATTGTTCACAAACAATGCCTTCACCAAAATGGGTTGACCAATGCCTCGCTAGCTGCATTGGAAGTATCACTTCATGTGATCAAGCCCATGCACATTAGCTTAGGAGTACGAGTAGTGTTTTCTTTGGTTTGTTTTCTTGCATGTGTGTTTGCTTCTTACTTTGCATGTTTGTTTTCTTACTTTTCTTTCTTCTGCATCTACTTCTATTTTCACTTTGTTTTGTGTTTTCTTTCTTATTTACGTTCGTAGGTTAGTTTCACATGAAACTATGGGCGACTCTTGAAACAAGCTAGGTAAAGTACAAGAGGCCTTGTGGAGTTACCAATACTTGGTTATCTGTCATCCTGCCTCTGTATGAAAAACTTTTATCTTCAATCCATGATACATTGATGTAAAATATGTACTGTTCGAGGTTAACCTTGGCAAAAACACAATGCTCACACGCTAAATAGTGTCACTTAGTCTAGTCAATTATTTTTGGGTTAACCCTTGTCAGCTCAGTCAAGTAGACTAAGGTGAGCGGAAAAACCTTAATAAACACGTTAGAGGTATATATAAACCACTTCTCTAAAGGAGAAACCTCTTATGCTCTCAATAAGTCAGGATCCCTCTTCTGCCTTTGAAATGAATAAGTGTTACACATAGTTATGAAAATGAAAAATGAAAAAATGAAAATGTGAAAAAGTTTCGAAAAAAATGAAAAATGAAAAAGGTGGAAGAAGAGAAAGGCTTCCTGTGCAAAGAGGTGATGAAACCAACTTTGACTGGGTACTGACTAGGCTCATAGGCAGAAGAGTGATGCTTGCGTTCCTGCGTGACTCCGTGGGGGTACTGTCCAGGCCTTTTGGGAGCAAAGCAACACTAGAGATGAAACTAAAACTTTGACGATCATATGACTTGTGGACCAATATACCCCTCATACAAAATCGAAACAAATGTGTTGATTTGGCTTTGAATGTGTGTTGACCCACCAAGGGCTTAGCAGATGCTACATCTTACAATCAAGAAAGTGTGGAAACCAAGACGGATAGAGAACTAAACAATACTTCTAGAGGTGTTAGACTTGCTTTTCATGAACAAGGTCCATTCAGAGAGCTATATTTATGCCAGTGTGTCACCAAGTGTTGTAGCAGCTACAAACACCCTCCAAATTTTTTCCTTATATTCGTTTTGGAATCTCACTATCAACCATCCTCAACAACATGTCTTGCATCACCAAAAATATAGGATTCAGTTGTTTCTCAATGTCCTCTCAGCCTTTGCATGTCATTTTTCTTTACTCCCCTCACAGGAATGCCTTTTCAGACTTAGACCATGTGTTGGTCACGCATCTGCCCCAGAAAATTACGCAATTTTAGGGGGGAACCAACCTTCCCTCCAAAATTTGCACAAATCAGTTGGCTAGCTTGCTGAGCTCAAAGATTGGAAAAATCAGTCTGTTAGGCTTCCCTCATAAAATTGTGAAATTCTAGAAGGGAACGAACCTTCCCTCTAGAAATTGTGCAAATCAACCTAGAAACCTACTAGGCTCCCTCCAGAAAACTATGCAATTTGACCGAGCACTGCTACTCAGCCTAGAAATTGTGCAATTCTGGGAGGTAATCACTTGTTGACCCTAGAAATTTCGCAATCCCTTTGGGAAATCTAGCCCAATTTAGCCCAAGAAATACACAAATTTTAATCCCACGATCGCAGGCTGATGCATGTGCCTTCAGGTTGACCAGTTCCCTCTGGGATTGAGAAAAATTGATTTGCATGCATGGACTTGTTTTTCCAATGTAGCATGCAAAGGCATCCCCATATTTAGGGATCTATTTTTAGTAGCTGGAGGTTACATGCAAGACTCATTTTAGAAACCTCCCACTAAGTGTTACTTTTCCTAGATTTGTGGCATGCACATCATAACCTTGATTCTATCAAAACTTATGAACCAGACACTACAAATTTCATTCCTCACATTGATCTTCTAGCTCTCACATCCCACTTTGCATATATGAGTCATAGTCATATTCAACACAGTTGTTTCAAGGTATGCCTACTTTTCATCTCTTACGTTGCATTTCTATTGCTTTTTATTTTTTGCTTTGTGTGAGTGTTTCGTCTTGATTATAGTGAGTGCTTACTATCGTTTCAATGTATGTTAGTTGTAGAAGCACCATTTTAGTTTTCATTCACAACTCGTTGTTGTCACATGCATGACACTATTTGTGCACCCACAGGTCTCTGTTGAGGTGACTCACATCACACACATGCATGATTTCCCATTTTTTGAATCCTGCACCTTTTGTTTGCATGTATGATCATTCACTCTTGTTTACTCTTAATTTCACTATGTATCCAAACTTCTCATGTTTTTAGTCACCTGTCGGCGAGTCTGGGTTCCCTTAGCCCGGACCTTGCCTTGTTTTTCTAGAATTGTGCATTTCTAGGAGTGAAGGCTCTTCCTTCCTTCCATAAATTGCACAATTTTTCCCAAGCACTGACCTCGAGTCATGCATTGCACAAATCTAGGAGCCAATGCCTTTCTCGCCCCAAAAATTTCGCAATGGAGTTTGCTAGTTTACATGTCACTTTTGACTGAAATTGCGCATCACATAGTTTTAGTCCATAGCCAGCTAGGCTGAAATATGGATTACATAGTTCCAACAATTATTCAACCTCTTGACAGCTTGGACTATGCCTTGAGCAGTTTTGGCATTCACTCTCCTTACCTCCCGATGAAAATTCTGCAATCTTCATAAACAGTCACATAAATATGTTGCATGCTGGTCCTCTAATTTGTTTTGGTTTCCAACTAAAAGATTGCTTGTCATGATTTTTTCTATGTCTCTAGGTATCACAGGTGTTCATCTACCTCTCTGCAGCATAGGTATAATGGCTTCCAGGAGAGCAGAGTTGAAGACACCGTTTACAGCAGAATTAGCCATGCAGTCAATCAAGTGTCTACAAAACTTGTCTCTCTATGAAGACATCAAGTTGTCAATGGACAAGGATATCAAGATGAAATGGCATTGGCATCACAACGAGAAACACCATCAGTAGCAGCAGAAGGTAGCACACCTGCATGCGACAAATGAAAGAGGAGGGTTGTTGACAGTGCAGCGGCGGAACAAATTTGCAAGCACACGAAGATCCACCTGTGATGAAAGGAACTTTGGATGTCAAGGCTATGAGGCGCCGGCAAGACAAGATTATCACATGAAGGCAGAGATTGAGAAGGAGTTGCAGGTGCTGAAGTAGGAATGCAAGGAAGAATAGGAGTTTCACAAAAGAGAGAAGGTGTTGTAGTATGAACAAGTACAACAGGAGGTGCAACATCCACAGACTGATGAAACTATGACCATACAGGTTATAGATCTATTCAGCAGTTGACATGGAGCAGACAAGGTGAACATTGTTGCTGATCACATGGAAGGGTATTCAGGAGCATGGATGTCATTTCACACATGCATGCAATCCCAGCCATTTGGCACACTCACCAAGGCAAAGGCAAGAAGTAAGTCTGACTGGAGTTGAACATGTATTTTGACAAGTTGATGCGCATGATCACCAGCACATACTTGGAGATTAGCACAGACACTATGCATCAGTATGTTGCTAGTCCATCTACACCCAAGGAAATGATGTGCATGTTATCAAACAAGTTGGACACATGAGCCATATCAGTGTAGCTGGATGTAAAACAAGCAAGAGTTTGCTTTCAACAAGATGTCATCATTGAGTGCACAGACACCATTACGGATGACAAAAGCTTGGCATCATGTTCACCGCCATCAATCATCACAAGTGTGTCAAAGAGTTGGTCGTACCAGAATGGTCCAAGTGTTAGTGATGTCTTGCATGGCTTGCTCAAGCCTATTTTGTCTCACATGGTTTCATGTGCAGATTATATGTAATGTCTTGTCAACTGGAAGTTCAAGTGTCAATAGCTGAATGGAACAATCATAGAGTAGTTAAAGAGTCATGAGGGTATATGAACAATTGCAAAGGGGAATGTGAATTTTCACCCCACCCTTTGCTATACATAGTACCTCATAACTCATTATAGAGGCTTTTGGTCAGTGAATCTTCCGATAGGAGTATCTTAGAGAAATCTTGGAGAGTAGTGTAATGAGCCTTGGCTTCTCCACTATGCAGAGCTAGCATATCTCTTTGGAGGAGCAGGCGGTAGTGACTGTAATGTTCCATTGTCAGAATTAGTGGTTGGTCATGTTTTTACTATATGATTGGAACTTTCACTTATTAATATAACAAAGCCCACATGTTTCATTCATATGTTGTTATTTTATTTTGGCTAACTTGTTTACTCTAATGATATATGTATCCATTTTCTTACACATGCATGTATGGATTTCTTGTATAAGTATGTAAGAATCTTACTGAAATGTGTTGTTGGTTTAACCATCACTTTCAATTTCTAGCTTAATTTCCTTCCAGTTTTTGATGCATCTTTTCTCGTGTGTTCCATTCTTAACTTCGTGCTTTCACAGGTTTCCAAGGGTGCATTCACATAACCCTCCATGTGTTAGAACCACTCATGCACCTTCCTTGACTTACTACATATGTCACACCCTTGCTACCAATAGGGACATCTTACTTTCCTCTATGTGCAACTGTGGTCAAGGAGATATCATATGCTCCACTATTGGGACTCCCACACCAAACGATCTGAGCTCTAGTTAGAACTTCTTACCGAGGAGTTCCCTTGACATGTTGGCGGGTCTAGCACCATCAAGAGGTTGTACTTTCATCAGAAATGGCATTTCATCAATAGTTTACTTTACTTTCCAACTCGTATGCACTTCAAGAAGACCACTTGATGACTATGAATGTATTTTAATGTTTCATTTTCACAAGATAGACTAATTTTCTTTATGTTCATTTTCTGCATTTTTATTTCAAGTCTTTTAATTAGATGCTCTATTTTCTATTCAATGCCTTCATGATATTTTATGCTGATTTCATTTATCTTCTATTACATATCAAACAATTGAGAAAAATGGAAAATAACTAAAAACCTTAATAGTATTTCTCTTTAAGTTGCTTAGTCTCAAATTCCAAGATAATTAATAGTCATGGTTGGCTCTAATTTCATATGAAGATGTCACTAATCTCAATAAAATTTAATTCCAATTCATTTGCTTCTCAATTTAGAATAGAGTTTTATTGATTTCCGAGAGTAGAGTCTTGTTGATTTCTATAGCCTAGATTTTCTTTTGAGTTCAACAAATTAAATTTACTTCCATGTCCAATAGATTAGATTTGTTTCCAAGTACAATATATCAATTTTATTTTCAAAATTTGATAGAGTAGATTCATTTTCAAGACTAATATAATAGGATTTATGTTCAATAGAATCTAATGTCAAAAGTTGTCACAGTATATAATTAGAATAACTTGTTTCAATTCAACACATTACTTTTGAAGTTTTGAATTTAATGCTTTAATAGGTATAATGTTTTAGAAACAACATGTTTGTGTGTTCATTTAGATTTTTTCATTATGAGATTTCATTTCAATATTTCAATCATTTCCATAGATTAATTTCTATTTTGATTGAGAGTTAATTCCTAGCATATATTTTGCAAGAGTACTTCACAATTATATGAACCTAGATTGATAATTTAATGGTAATTAATTTAACCAAGAACTAAATTATGCAACACATGAAATTATTGTCAAACTTCCTTGGCATTCTCAATCTAATGTGGCACACATCCATTTGCATGGCATCACATTAAAAATAATAATAATAATAATAATAATTCTTTATACTGGCCCATCGAAAAATCTACTTCACATTTCTCATTCACTATTAATTGATAACCTTTTTGAATCCAAGAAACCTTGTCGAATGTTGGTGACTTTATTTTCTTCAAATTTAGTTCTTCCACCACTTCTATGGACACTAGGTTATTTGTGTTTCCACTATAAATAACAACCTATTAATATTTTCCTTTTACGTTGAAAAATATCCTAAATAAATCCTTGAGTCGAGCTACCTCAATGGCTTCCTTCTCTAGCTCCAATAGAACTTTCTTCAATAATTGGGACTCCCTTATCTTAGGCGCATTTTCTTCTTCTTTTGCCTTCACCTCTCCTTCTTATATTTGGTAAATAATAATATTTATCTACATTGTACCTTTATTCCATGGGAACTCAAATGGTTTGTGTCCCGTATTTCCACGTCAGTAGGATCTAAACTCTCTTCCTTTACCTCTATTTCTTCCTCTATCAGAGCCTATTCTACCTCTGGAGTCACCTCCTGATTGTTCTTATTGACTTGAGCTACTAGCTCCATCTCTTTGTGTTGTGTATCTTCCTCTATTAGGTTTTCATTCTCTTCCTCTAATAGAACTCTTCCCTCTTGTAGATTGCTTCCTTGTGAGATTTTCCTTAGCTTTCAAAGCAAGTTGATATGCTTCTTCTATAGTTTTACTAAACAACACATTTATTTCATCTTGAACTTATAACCATAGTCCATTTATATACCTATTTGTATTCTCTACAGTGTCTTCTCAATAAAATTATATTCACCTTATAAAACTCCTATTTTGATTCCCTTATATAAATTAATATTTTCTTAAGATTTTGCATTTGTCTAAACAAAGAAAGAAAATAGTCTTTGGGTAAAAACTTACCTCTGAGTTTTGCAATCATTCTATCTCAACCATTGATCTTTGGATTGTTCTTCATCTTCCTCTCATCCTACAAACCATCCCCATAATGCTACATGTCCCATTAACTTGGTGAAAAAAAAAACTTTAACTAATTTTCATCTCGCATTTCTTCATATTAAAAAAAAATTATTTATATCATTGATCTAGTCCACAACCCTTCAGGAATTAAATTTCCATTGTAAGTAGATACTTCAATATTATTCCTTGAGGTCAACCCAAGGATTTACCTCAACATTTTCAGTTCATTTGTCTCCTTAGATGTTTCTTTTGGAGACTCCTCCTCTGGCTCACTGACATCTCCAACTTCAGGATCCCTTTTCCTCATAGTTTCCATGGAATCTATTCTTGCCTCCAAAATTGCATCATTATAAATATATCAACTTTGGCTATGTGTCTTATTCCTCTTGGACCTCCTCAAACCAACTTTATGAGACATGGATTCTTGTTCCTAGACGTTAATGTGGGACCTTCTCTAATACAAAAAATGGTGAAAATTGAATTCCTACTGCTACAAGCCAAACTTCCCTTTAATTCTTCATATGTCGTAGTTCTAGAACCCACAATCTGTATGACTTGGCACCAAATCCAATGTACAAATGTGGGATTCACCCTTTTCTTAACCTCGAATTGGTGGCTTTTCCTTGATTTAATGCTTAACACTAGCTCTAGCAGGAATACATGTGACCACAGATATGTCTATGTCCTTGTATCTCATCACAACCTTTTCTAACCAAGAACACTTCTTTAACACTTGCAAATGTCTTATACCTTAAAACCAAGATGGAAACTTACAGTAATTTCCCTCCGTCAAAAAACAGTCATGTACCTCTCTCCTCAGGGGAAAGCCTCAATCCTTATTTGAAAACCTTGGGATCGTGTCCTACCAAAGACTTGAGACATATATCGAAATAGACAAAAACTGTTTTTGACTCTATTAATTGTTGTATCGCTCTATTTATTCTTGGCTTGGTCTAAAGGCAACTCATGCTTAACACATGGACAATTAAAATCCAAAAGGACGATATATGAATTAAGAAGATGAAGCAAGGTTGGCCCTAATGTCTAATTAACCTTTCATAGGGTCACATTCACACTTTAGATGTGTTGAATTACTATGCCAAGGATAAACAACAAAACATTATGGCTAATCTACAGAAAGGAAATTCCTTTCATTACTAAGAGAGAAAATATAGAATGATTCCAAAACAAGGATTTTATAATATGTAAACAAAGGATTTAAACAAATTTACAACATAATTTGAAAACAAGGATTTTATAAGATCTAAACAAAGGAGTTAAACAAATTTGCAGCTCAATAGCACACAAGGAAAATCCAATCCTTTATTAATTCAAATGTTGAATTAAATACATATTTGGGGTTCATTCAAATCCACTTAAATAAGATCAAATGAACCATTTTTGCCTTATGACTAGATTTTGGGCTTATTAGACTAAATCCAACAAAATACTAAAATTCAGAATTACATGGATATTTTAAAAATAAATCAACCTAATCTACTTAACAAAATGCGAGATTTAATGAACCAAGTACTTCGGAAAATTTTCCTCCGTCAATTTAGATTTTAATTGTTTCCCTAGACTTTCATTAGGTTGAATACTCCTATTATTTTGGGCAAACTTAAGTCATCCACTAAACTATGCATCCAAAACTTGGTCTTATTCTCCTTTTTATTCTCCTTTTCCCCTATTTTTGCAACATGATTTTTCTCCGCTGCAGAGTTACTTGATTTAAATTTGCATAGCCATTCTCACATGCATTCCAAATTTTTTGTATCGCAAAATAGCCTTCCTTCCCTGGGATCAAAACTGATAATTCTGGCAAACAAGAAACAATTCCTTTATTTACTCCAAAATACTTATAGAAGGCATTAAGAAAATATCATAATGGAAAGATAAAATTTTCTGTTTTTATTTAATATATGTGTAATCACACTTTTTTTTTAATATTTTCTAATGTGATTTTTCTGAAAATATTTTTAAAAACTCATATTATGGATTATAGAATCTTAAATTCAAATATCTTAATACTCTTACCTAATTTAATAACTCTTAATACACTTAAATAATTCAGTCGGACATCATCATAACTATAAAAATAACCAATTTGTTTAAAGTTCTTTACCAACATTTTCCTTAGTCTTCAATCATCTTTTTATTTTTTTCATCTAATAGTTTAAAAAGAGATAGTGTATCTATTCTATCTTTTGAAGGTTTTTCTCTATTCTAATTTATCTAATCCAAAATCTCACAGGGATTTCTTGGAATCACAAGTTTGAGATGTAAACTTTACAGAATCTAACTCGACCAAAGTTTTTTAGGATGTTGAATCCATATATGTTATAAAAACCAATTATAAATAATAAAAAATTAAGATTTGACAAAGAAATTATGAAATTACTTCTAGAAACTTTAAAATATAACATATTTAAACAATACAGTTAAAAATTACTCGAAAATATTTAAAAAAAATTAAAAAAAAAAAAAAATTAAATTAAAATTAAAAATTAAAAAGGTTGGAAACTAACATGCACAGCAAAGAAATGAATCAATATGGCATGGTTTTCTAAGTCAAATTCTTGTTCAATCATGCTGCTGCTTTGTAGCTATAAAATCGCTACTCTAATAATTAGGTTATGCCATGCCCATTGTGCAATGTCACTCAAAGCTCATGAACACTTTTCTTTTCTTTTTGTTGGTACACAATGGTGTCTACTACAACCGATACACCCGATACCAGTTCTCCCACGTTGGTGACAACTATGGTGGCTTACAGTGTTCAACGATGATGGCTTACGGCCTAGAGAGACGGGTTCTGGCTTTCAAACCGATATGTCTAGCCTTTTTGTGTTTGCTCCTATATATTCAATGTTCAAACAAGCTTGGCAACGAATCCTCGGATGGTAGAGTAGATCGCGGCTGTAACTCACGACGACTACTGTTGGAGTTTGTTTCCGGAATGGGCATCAATTATGCTCACAGAATCATCACAGCCTCAACTCTGAGCTTCGTTCCTTTGGCTCCCTGCACTCAAATATCCCTGTTCTTAGATTTTTATGCTTTTTCTGATACCATGCTAAAACAATAATGAATCATGTTAAAAAAATATTTTATAGTGCATGTCCTTCATGCAGATTAATAATATTTATTCTTTTATAAATATATAAAATTAACGAGAATTTCTAAAAATATACAGATTAACAATATCTAAAAATATCTAGTATCAATAACTAACTTCCTAATACACTAGCTAATACCAAAGATTATATTTGAACAAAACACTAAATCGTCCAACAAGATATAGCATCGCCAAGTAAGGAAAGAAAGTGCAGGAAGCGTTATTACAGCGGTCAGTGAAGAATTGGAGGCCAAAAGCGACCGTAGGACATTTGCACGTTGCAAACTGACAACACAATCCAGACAAATAAAAACATGGTCCCGAGGATATATGACCCGTGAAACGGGGAGAACACCAATCAGCAAAAATCAGCCAGAACTGCCAATTCGACTCAAACATTGTTACGAGGGAGATAATTCCTAACTACCTACAATTTTACAACAGCTCCGGAATGAGAACCACCGATTTCACATCCCCGCAATTACTCAATTATGGAGAAGAGGGAGCTGTTGATATAGGGATCCATCATTAAGCCATTGTACTTCATAGAAAAACATCTCACACAACAAAATTATTAAGCTTTCAGTTTATTAACAACTCAACTATTGGTGTTAATGGTGGTGTAGAAGGTCAATGCTCCCTATGTGTTTCGTGACATGTGCTTAAATCTAGTGATGTGTCTATTTACTAACACTTGTGGGTTTTGGTGTAACAACAATCATGTCTCCAGCAAGTGGTATCGGAGCCAGAAGTCTCGAGGTCGAAACACACTGGGCTTGCGTTGGGGGGAGACTCTTGGCTCCCCGTGAATGGTGGTGTAGAAGGTCAACGCTCCCGTGTGTTTCGTGGCATGTGCTTAAATCTAGTGATGTGTCTGTTTACTAACACTTGCGGGTTTTCGTGTAACGACAATTGTGACTCCAACAACTGGTATCAAAGCTAGGGTCGAATATCCACTGTGCAAGCCGCTTAATGCCATCACCTTACTCTAGCGGCGTTTGTTAAAACGTTGGTTGTTAACTGTAATGTTGTTAAAAGATTTTTCCAGGAAATAGCTGAGGAATGTTGGAATTAAAAGACAGTTGCTGCAAGAAAAACAACGTCGTGGATCTATGTTGAAACGTGTTGATGGAGTTTGAAATGTGGAGATCCATGGAGTTTGGAGTTGAAATGCGGTGTTCATAAGTTTTTTTTACATCAAGCTTCCACACATACGTCAAGTTTTTTCTCAAATCAACATATGTATGTGTGAAATGTGAAAATGTTAAAACATTATATATGTTTTATATATTTATTATAAAACATATAAATATATGTTGGAATTTTGAAAAGTATATTTTAAAAAGGAGTAGGAATTTTGAAAACCGTATTTTAAAAGCAAGAAGGTCATTATTACTAAATTTTAAAGAGTAATAATTAAAGTTTTATTTTTAAGTGGAGTTTTTGTGTTTTGGGGGGTGAATTTGATTGAAAATGGAGACAACATCTACAGATATGGAGAATTTGAGCGGGGCTAATTTTGCCCTATGGAAATCATAGATGGAAGATATACTGATTTTAAAGGATCAGTATTTGCCGATTGAGGGCACAACAAAGAAACCCTCATCAATGACAAATGAAGAGTGGAATAAGCTAGACAGAAAGGCGATTACAACAATCCGCCCATATTTAGCAAAGAATGTTTATTTCAATGTGTCCAAAGAAAAGACGGCTGAAGGATTATGGAAGAAGCTCAATGATCTATATGAGAAGAGCACGGCATCAAACAAAGTGTTCTTGATGAAGAAGCTTTATAATCTCAAAATGAAGGAAGGTGCTTCAGTTGCTGAGCACTTGAATGTATTTAATATTATTACTAATTAGCTTGCCTCGGTTAAAATAATTTTAGATGATGAAATTAGAGCTATTTTGCTAATGTGTTCTATGTCAGACAGCTGGGAAAATTTAATTGTATCTATGAGCACTTCAACAACTGTAGGGACCGTGAAGTTTGTTGATGTCAACAACAGTTTAATGAATGAGGAACTACGACGCAAGTCAATTGCAGAAAACCAGGGAGGAGAAGCTTTGGCTCTAGCTGATCGTGGTAGGAGAATGGATCGAGGCCGGAAAGGGCTATCAAGATCGAAAGGCCGACCAAAATCAAGGAGAGGAAGCATCATCTGCTTCCATTGTGCCAAACCCAGGCACATGAAGAAATAATATCGATTCTGGAAGAAAGTACAAATGGATCAAAGACCGTCCAATACAAATCATAAGTCATCCAACAAAAATGAAGGTGATACTATTGCTATAGCCACAGATGGTGATGTGTTGTTTACTATTTTAGTAGAGGATGCATGTGTATATACATCTAGCAGTAGCTTTGATTGGATCCTTGACTCTGGGGCATCTCACTATGTAACCGCGTGCAAAGATAGTTTTGTTTCATATAATCCTGGTGATTATGGTAGAGTGCATTTGGGGAATAATCATTTTTGTAGTATTGTTGGAGTGGGAGATGTCAAGATCAAGATGAAAAATGGACAAGATATATTGTTGAAACAGGTCAGGCATGTACCAGAAATGTGCATGAGTTTAATCTCTATGGAACCACTGGATGATGAAGGCTATTCAACAAGCTTTGGAAAAGGAGGCTGGAAAATTAGCAAAGGTGCATTGGTCATGGCCAAAGGACCCAAGACAGGAACATTATACACATTGGAGACACTGATAGGAAAATCAGATTTGGCTACTGTCACAAAAGAAGGAAATTCAACAGATCTGTAGCATAAGCGTTTGGGTCATATGAGCAAGAAAGACTTAAAAATCCTTGTTGGTAAAAATTTATTGCCAACTTTGAAATCCTACAATCTTGATCTTTGTGAGCATTGTATATATGGTAGACAAAGAAGGGTTTCATTCCTTAGAGGTGGCCATGGCAGAAAGAAAAATGTGTTAGAATTGGTACACTCAGATGTGTTTGCGCTTCTTAACATCAAATCGTTAGGAGGAGCATCATATTTTGTAACATTTATAGATGATGCATCTAGGAAGGTTTGGGCATATCCTATAAAAAATAAAAGTGAAGTGTTTGGAATATTTAAAAAATTCCATGTTGTTGTTGAAAGAGAGACTAACAAATTGCTGAAGTGTTTAAGAACGAATAATGGTGAAGAATATTGCTCAAATACATTTAAGGAATATTGTAACAGGTTTAGCATAAAGCATGAGAACACTACGCCTACTACTCCGCAACATAATGGTGTCTTAGAAAGGATGAATCACACCATTATGGAAAAGGTGCAAAGTATGTTGTCCAATTCCAATTTGGAGAAGAACTTTTGGGCTGAAGCGGTCAGGACCGCTTGGTACATCATAAATAGATCTCCAACTATAGCGTTGGATGGTGGTATCACTGAAGAAGTTTGGACTGGTTAGAGTTTGAATTATTCTCACTTGAAAATCTTTGGATGTGAAGCATTTGTACATATTCTCAAATAAAATAGAACTAAGTTAGATGATAAATCTATGAAAAGCATTTTTTTGGGATATGCGGATAAAGATTTTGGTTATAGTCTATGGGATCAAGTAAAACATAATATTATTAGAAGCAGGGATGTTATATTTAATGAGTCAGAAATGTTCAAGAGGACTGTAGGTGAGTTGGAGGTCAAGAAGGTTATTGATAGATTTGAAAAGCAGCAAGAAAACATACCACCAATACAAGAAAATGAACAGCAAATTTAGGAGCATGAAGAACAACAAGTGGAAAATGATGAACAAGAAGAAGGAATCTTACAGGAACCTTTATAGGAGATTCAATCTGATAATGCACCACCACAATTGGTTCGCGGATCTTCTAGGCCTCATAAGCCTTCACAAAGGTATCCTCCTTCAAACTATATTTTGTTGACTGATGAAGGTGAACCTAATTGTTTTCAAGAAGCTTGTAAAGAATGGAAGAAAGCAATGGAAGAAGAAATGAACTCTTTGTAGGAAAATAAAACTTGGGAGTTGGTAAACCTCCCAAAATGTAGAAAGGCTCTACAAAACAAATGGGCGTACAGGATTAAACATGAAAGTGATGAAAAGAAGGAGAGGTATAAAGCAAGGCTGGTGGTAAAATGTTTTGCTCAAAAAGAAAGTATTGAATTCACTAAAATTTTCTCACCTGTTGTTAAAATGTCATCCATTAGAGTTATTCTTGGTCTAGTTGTTGCTTTAGGCCTAGAATGTGAATAGTTAGATGTAAAAATTGCATTCCTTCATGGTGAATTGGAGGAAGAAATTTATATGGAGCAGCAAAAAGACTTCATAGAAAAGGCAAAGAAGGCCTTTTTTGTAGGTTTAATAAGAGTCTCTATGGGTTGAAACAGGCACCTCAACAATGGTACAAGAAATTTGATTCATTCATGTTGGAACATGGTTTCTAGAGGTTGGAAGCTGACCATTGTGTCTATATCAAGAGGTATGATCAAGGAAAGTATACCATATTACTGTTATATGTGGATGACATGTTGGTTGTTGGGCATGATAAGAATAAGATCAATAGGTTGAAGAAATATTTGGATAGCAAATTTGCAATGAAGGATTTGGGACCAGCACAACAAATATTGGGCATGCAAATTATGTGTGACAGGAAAAACAAAAGGTTGTGTTTGTCACAAGAAAAATATATCAAGAAGGTGCTTTACGAGTTTAATATGAAGGATTCCAAGCCAATTGGTACACCCCTTGCAGCCCACTTCAAGCTGAGTATTGAGTAATGACAAGGAGAAAGAAGAGATGAGCAAGATTCCTTATGCTTTAGCAGTTGGCAGTTTGATGTATGCCATGGTATGCACATGACCAGACATTGCATATTCAGTGGGAGTAGTGAATAGGTTCCTTGCCAATCCAGGCAAACAACATTGGCAAGCAGAAAATGAATTTTGAGGTATCTCAAGGGTACTAGTCATTATTATTTATGTTTTGGTCATGATGAGACTGTCCTTGAAGGATTTACAAATGTGGATGTGGCTCGAGATATGGATACCAGAACGTCCACTACATGTTATTTGTATACATTTGCAGGTGCACCAGTATCTTGGGTGTCAATGCTAAAAAGAATAGTACCCTCTCTACAACAGAAGTAGAGTACATAGCTGCAACAGAAGCTTGTAAACAGATGTTGTGGATGCAGCGATTCCTAGGAGAGATAGGAATAAAGAAAGACAAGTATGTGTTATATTGTGATAGTCAAAGTGCCATTCACTTGGTGAAAAACCCAACATTTCATTCAAAAACCAAGAACATTGACTTAAGGTACCATTGGATCTAGCATGTGTTGGAGGAAGAATAGTTATCCTTGGAAAAAATCCATATAGATAGGAACCCTGCCGATATTCTCACTAAGATTCTACCACAAAATAAACATGAGTTATGCAGAGGCATGGTAGGACTCGGTGTGACTTGATGACTCTTATTTGGCTTCAAGTGGGAGATCGATAGCGAGTTACAATCTAGAAAACAAACATTAGAACATTTATAGTAGTTTAATATACCACTAAATTAGTTATTACATGAGTATTAGAGCTTCCAACTCATAAGAATTTTTGGATTTTGGAGACATAGCTACAAACCTTATTATAAATTTTATTTCTTTATTATAAATAATTTTAATTTATTTATTTGTTAGAGAACTATAGATACAGATAAGATTTTTAAGCAGAAAATCTATCTTTTAAAGCATGAAAAATTTAGGAAATAAATCATGATTGCTTCGAGAAGAAAAAAAAATTGTAGCAGTTAATAGGTTCTTATGATAAGAAAAAGTTTAGAAATTTTAGAAATTATTGGTCGTGATTTTAGGATTTACAAAAGCTATGAATAGGTAAGATTTTTTCAATAAGGTAAGAGCCAATTTACCTTGAAAAGCAAATATTTTAGGATTTAGAAAAGCTATGAATAGGTTAGATTTTGTCAATAAGGCAAAAGCAGGTCTACAACATGAGTGATTTGCGGATTCATTTATGGATTTACGAAAATTTATTTTGTTTGTATATGTTATTATAAATATTGTAAGCCTAAAGCAAAAACAAATGACCAAGTGAATGTATAATTAGGCCAAGGGATAATAGATCAATATTTTTATTATGTATGTACAGTTTTGGCATATATTAATGAGAAAAGGAGTTCATTAATTGGTGTGCTTTCATTTTGTGTGTTTATGCATGAATACATGGATATCTAGTGGATGTTTAGATAATGTTAATGATTACTTATTACTATGCAAGAGTCCGGATAAACCAGTGTTAATGATTGTAAGAAAAATAGTGAAGTGTTAATTTGTTTAGAGCAAAGCTGAGTTATAGGAAAAATGAAATTTTTCCTGCATCATTACAATAAATATTCAACAATATATATGAAATTTAATCGACAATATTGATCCTAAAAATTTATGTGAGAGAATCAATATTCAATTATATTTGATACAATTAACATTCAATTAACTTTTCAATTATTTTTATAACATTACCTATTAAGATTTATATGAATAAATAATTATTTATTACACATTCATGAAAAGTTATAATTTTTTTTATTTATCTTTACATTTCTCGATAAAATTTAAGGAATATAAGTCTTCATCCTCTTTTAAAGACCCCACCCCTCTTCCCTATCAAACAATATGAGTTGCAACAAGTCCCTGCCTTGAGCGCGTTGGAATAAGACCTGGAGAGTTGTTTACACGCTGCGATTGGATGGATGATTGGCTTTGGATATTTTACTTCTTGGCTTTATTTTGAACCAAACTGAAATTTATGATAAGGGAACTTGCAAGGGATTCTTATTATTTGTCCCTGCCATAGGCACAACTGGGACTATAGTAACCAAAGTGGTGTGGTTTAACACTAGTTTTACCTACTTACTCTCATGAAAAAACAAAGTGTTTAGGCTCTCAATGTATTTTTATTCTTATTATTTGTCCCTGCCATAGGCACAACTGGGACTATAATAACCAAAGTGGTGTGGTTTAACACTAGTTTCACCTACTTACTCTCATGAAAAGCCAAAGTTTTTAGGCTCTCAGTGTATTTTCCATAGTGCAATTTTTGTCCTCTTCTTAATTACCCTCTTCCTGAGGTGGGGAGGCTATAATCATATGTTATATTCACCCTTTTCTTCGCATTTTTGAAGAACTAATGTGAGCATTATTTAAATCTTATGTGTTAGTATTTTAGCTGAGGACTATATATTATTTCTGGCAACATTTTTTTTAACACAACTTACATGCCACCATGTTAGTACTACAACCATGTACTCCCCACTCGTCACTACTCATGCATCATTTTTCCCACTCAACACTGCCTTTGCATCATACTTTAAATGTTCATAACAATAATAATTTATTAGACCTATATACTTATGTGCATAAGATCTTGGAGATATGCAAAGCCCCCTTGCAAGTTCTTCTTTATTGGTCGAGCCCCTCTGACAAGCTCTCCTCAGGGCCTGTTGCTAGTCAAATTAACCCTCAACAATGAAGGCAATATCTCTTTTGTACTAGTCAAGACCCCAGGAAAATCTCTCAATTAACCCCAGCAACAGAGCTGATAGAGACTATAGTTGTGTCTCCAACGATGCTAATGTGTTCGGTCTGGGTACTTACATCCTTCCCCCTAATGACCTACTGAATAGTTGTGGGTTTGAATCTGATTTAATTCTAGAAGAATATGCAAAGAGAGTAGTTATAGAGGTGATTAATGAAATAAAGATCGCTCATTCATATCTATATATGTATATTATATATAATATAAATATAATATATATATATATATATATATATATATCATATTTAGATAAAACATATAGTTATGACCTCTTGGGAACTTACTTACTATTGAATCTTCTGATTATGCCGCTGACTAGAAAGAAGTCGATAGGTGATATGACATCTAAGCCTCTCCCAAAATGGACAAGAGTCTTCAGGGTTTTGCCCAACAACTTGGAGCTTCTCACTTAACTCCAGGTATTAACCAAGGTTGTGAGCATTCCTTCTCCTCAAGGAAAACAATATTATTGGGGCCTTTCCTTCTTTATGTTTTTGGTTCATGAGAGGAGTGGGGTAGTCTTTAAGGTAACCATTCTCCTTCGCATCAACGTCATAATCAGTGAACCTGAACTGTTGACAGCTCAAGGTCGTGGGCTGAGAAGATGTCAACCTAACCTCATCTAGTTCATCTGAAGGAGGTTGTCCCAAGCGTTAGCTACTGTGTGACTTTCCATCCCTAATGAAAAGTGACTATTAGGCTCCAACACAATTAATTGCTGAGGTACAAGGTTTTCTCAGTGTGTATCTCTAACATGAGATATGGAGCCATCTTGTGATTGATATTTTGTTGATCGAGTTGATTAACTTGATAACCTGGTTAGCCCATACTTTTAGAGCTATGTGTGTCATACTAAGTCTGTCTTATTCATTTGTCTTTAGTTTGTCTATCCAGGTGTTGTAGGAATGATGGTTCTGTCTCGGTAAGTCATGGGGCTACCAAATAGTATTGAGAAACTTGCCAAGCAATATTGAGTTGCTTGGTAGTCAGGTTGATATGCTTGCACCTGTAATGGACACATGCCAAGATGTCTCAACAATATGGTGATATGCTTTCATGTGTAATGCATACATCCTGAGATGTCAAGATGTCTCATACTGGTTAGGATGCATCTCATACATTTCATATGATTACAAAATCTTTAATATATTATTATATCTTAATTTAATAATAAGTTATTACATTTTAATTTAATTAATAACTCATTGCATCTTAATTTAATTTATTATATGTTTCCAAAAACTGTGTTATTTCATTAATTTCCAAGAACTATGTTATTGCCATTAATTTAATGTTTTAAACAATTTTGGCCGTATGTTTAGTGTTGTGTCCCATGGCTCTCCAACAATTCATATTCAATTTTAATATATCAAACAATGGTTTAGGTAAAAGCGAGGTATATTTGATGTTCAATATCTGCAAAAATAAGAGAGAGTTACATCCATCAAGATTTGAAAGAGGTAACCCCTCAGAGTCTTTTAAAATTGGTCAACATGTGTATTGTATTAAAACCATTTTCAATCAATCTTTAATTGTGCCTTATGGAGATCAATGATCTTGTGGCTTGAAAAGCGTAAGTATAGAACGCGGAAGGGATGCTTAGTCAAATAGTTGTTTATCATTCAAGCACAAAGTCCTCATTCATCTAGAAGGAAAAGTATGTTCTAACTATTAATACAAAGGGGTGGGTCGCCATTATTGTTGAGCATCATCTTTATTCATGAAATTAATGAAATTGTTGCTCACATGAATTTAGAATATGTCTAGACTCTAATGCAGCCAACTTTTGGTTTTCTTGAAGAAGAAAAATAGGTAATCAAGTATAATAAGCACTCACTTCCTCTATGCTTATCAAAGACAAATAATCCATATTACTACCTAAATTAATATGAGGATATATCAAAATTTATATTTATATGATAGAGATAAATTGATATAAGGTTTACTGTTATTAACCTTGTTGAAGAATCTATGTGTTAGTTGTGTCATTAATTTTTTTACTACTTTTTCTTTGTACTTCAGATCTATACTCTCAAGACTACAATCATAATTCCTGGTAGGCAAATCTTGGCTCTACTATTATCTGTGGATTGTATGTTCAAAGCATATCTAGGCAGCTTTTATGTTTCAATCATGTTTTTTTGGTAACTATAATTAATAAATGATTGGTTTATCTATTTTATTGGTTCATTTTTCGTTTGTGGTTGTGAAAATAGTATATTTATTGACTATAAGAATATCTGAGCTACTTGTTCTTTCCTATTGCATTCCATTTTATTCTAAATAGAATAATATTTTTTCTCCTCTTGAAGTCCACAATTTATTGTTGTTTGTGTTTCATGTTCACTCAAAAGATATGCATGCTTGTGGGGGATAGCAGCAACAATGAAAATTGGCAGAAGTTCAATTCTCTTGCAAACATGTTCATTCTCCTATCAAAATTGGTTGGCGTCATAGACTCTGGCTCCCATACATTGTGTTCTCTTCACTGAGTAGCAGGTACTTGCTTCTCCGTAACCTCCCATGTTTAACTTGTATAATTTCTATACATAAATAAATTAATTTTATCAAGTGAACCATTAAAAACCCAATCTTGAATACAAATCTATGCACAAAAAATGATCATACGAAAAAAAGTGCACATGCACATTATTAATTTATACATACAATTGCTTCCCAATATCAACTCCTAAATTAATAAGAAAGCAACTTATCAAGTGAACAATTAAAAACATAAACTTGAATACAAATCTATGCATGAAAATTGGCCACATGAAAAAAATTGCACATACACATTATTAATTTATCCATACGACTATTTCTCAATATCAACTCCCGAATGAATAAGGAGAGCTGCAAAGAATCAGGGGAAGGATGGTACTCCTCCAACATTCAGCATTTCATACTTGATGGCCATGTAATTGCAAAGGCCGGTAGTCCTTCAACATTCATCAATTCTTAATTGATGGCCCTATAATAGTAATTGTGTCTTCTTACTTGAGCATGCCATGGATTCAATTCCTACTGAGGTTCCCCTTTAGAATTTTCTTCAGTTTCAGATGTATGTTGTTTATCCCAAGTTTGGTATTCGTTAGCCTGCACGACTCTTTAATTTATTCTCCAATATATTTTCCACTAAATAGAGGTATGAGCAATTCAAGAAAGAGAATGATCTACTCTATTTTCTAGATGCAGTAGCTACTCCCAGACTTTAAAAATGATAGATTATGACAGAAACAAATTTAGGGTGGATATCATACAACCTATGTAAACAAAGATGTGAAGGATATGTAACCACATGATTATGATACTACTATAATTAAGGTTGACTTAAAGCAAGTTCATGCATGGAAATGTAATATATAGTGATTACAATAACGCAACTGTGGAGGTTTGGAATATTCAGATAGGAGTCAACAAGTTGATTAATAATTGCGACTTGAAAAGGTCATTAATAAAGCTAATCTAAATAGAATACATGAAGTGGAGAATCATATTATACATGTGGCAACATGGGTCTAAAAGGCTAAATGATGGTTGCACTATTCTAAGTTAAAGATAATAAGATCAAGGGATTACAGGTCAAGTTGGTAGTTAATGATGTCAATCTTATGTAGAGCACTGAGAGCCCCCAAGTTTGAAGTTGAGATTGCAGAAAGAGATGTTTTGGCTTCAAAAAATATTTTTTTGAAGTAAGAACCAATGCAATTTAAATCTCAGGCCAATAGTTATTCTAGAAAATATGAGAAAGTTAAATTAGATTTGCATCTTAGAGATTAAGATTTTATGAAGGAAATAACTAAAATTGAATCTCAAGAAGAAAACAAGATTTACCATAAGGAAAATAAATAAATTTTCTTGAACAAGTAAAAGATAACTCTAACAAATTATATGGAGTGGGGAGTACGTTGTAGATAAAACCACATAAGTCTACGGACTATAACTATGGGAACAACTCTAGATGGAACTACTACACTAGCTTGTTATTTTCTCATCAACTATAGATGATTGCTAAACAACTCTTGTTTTCTTGCCTAACAACTCAACCATGGGCTAGTTCCCCTTACAACCCCCGAAGGGCACCAAACGAGAGCAGAAGGATGAAACAATAAATTAATATGAAGGTTCTCATCTAAGATGGGTCCATGCAGAGTGTGTTCAACATTATTAGGTATAGAAGGTTGGGATGCTACACACGCATTAGGACCAACCACACCATCCCCCTCCTTGGATCCAATGTAAGTATCAACTTAGTTGAATGGTTCACTTCTAAAGTGAAAGGAACAGAAGTTCTCCTAAAATAATCTTAGATTGAGCCTCCTCCTCATAAGGCTTCATTAGGTTAGTAGTTATGGAAGTTGTGGATTGATCAAATAAGGGTTATAAACATAGTTTATAAACATCATTATAGTGGGATTAATAGACTTTAATTGAATTTAAGCCTTAAAAATAATATTAAAGAAAAAGAACTAACTCATACATCTCATATGACTGCACTAATGGAACAACAACCTTTTGGTTGTATCTTTGGCCAAATAAAGTCAAAGAAAAAAACTAATTCCACATGTCATGTGCCTACATCAGTGGATCTTGTCCATATCCTTGGCCAAATAAACTCAACATTTGATGAAATTTGGATTGCAAAAATTTACATGTCCACTTATTTCAATCTAAAATACCCATTTATCCCTTTCCCTCACAATTAGCAAAATCCAAAAAAAAAAATATTGCCATAATTAAGCCATAGGGTCTCATCTTTTTCATTGTATGCCACTCACACCTACCCCATGCATCCACAAAGAATCAATAGACGAGTCATTACATTGGTTTTTTGAAAACATCAAAACACAATGGGCACAAGCAAATAAGAGCTCAAGCAGAGGCAACATTTGGGTAAGTCTAGGTCATATCCATTTATTGAGTAGAAATATAGGTTATGCACTTACAGGGTGTGCTCCGTTGAGAAAATAAATTGTAATACATATCTATTCATTTTATTAATGCAAGCAGTTATTGGGTTTTTTAGCAAATTTCTTTCCCTAGATAAAAATACTCGTTGCGTGTGTTTTATTTATTCTTGCATGTCTAATATTTTTTGTTCTAAATTGTGAATTAATGTTCACAGAGTAGTTGAGTAGGTTTGTGCCTTATGATTTTGATTAAAACTTCATGAGCAGTTAAAAATATACATCCTAATTTCTACATGGTATTAGAGTTGGATTTACATTAGAGCAGGAAATTTGAAGTTGTTTCTCAGAATTTCTAATTTGAAGATCAGTGTAGCAGGATTTCTTTATAGTTGACAAGATGGCTTTCAATGGAATAAGGCTAAATTATGTCATGGAAGGTACCTCAATTTTTGCTGCATGGAAGGACTGCATGGAGGAATTGTTGGATGACAATGGATTGCTTGAATATGTTAATACAAATATTCCAAGACATTAGTAGTTGATTTCTAGGACCTTACACAATGGAAGAAAGATGTAGCCAAGGTGAGGAGAATAACTTTGGAGGGAGTATGGGATCATATTGTCTTTATTATCCATGGAAAAGAAACTTCATTCACGATGTGGAAAGAACTGACATAATTGTTTTAGAATAGTAGTGACCATAGGAAGTTGACGCTTAAGGATAAAATTCAATGTATCAATATGTAGAAGAATAAAACTGTAACATAGTACCTAAGCGGGTTCACACAATTTCATGATGAACTGGGTAAAGTTAGTGTTACTATCCCTAAAGATGACTTGGTAAGCCTAGCAGTCCTTGTCCTTCCAAAGAGCTAGCATAGATATCAAGATTCGGTGAGTAGGAGGGAGAAACTACCGAATTGGGACTGTCTATGGTCCGTTTTGGTACAGGAGGAAATAAGGTAGAACACCAGAGATGGCACTTCATTGAAGGGTGAGGATGAAGAAAAATTTGCATTGGTTGGAAAGGCAAAGAAGGGAAAATGGAATAAATCCCAATCAAAACCAAAATACAATCAAGGGGGGAAGAAGAAAGATTTGTCCAAAATTAAATTCTTCCATTATCATGAATTCAGGAACTATGCTACAAAGTGTCCACACAAAAAGACAAGAAGAAGACCTTAGGAGGAGTGGTAGGTGAAGCTTTGTCTTTATAGTTTGAGCTTGACTTTACGCTCATTTCATGCACAACTAGCACATTGATGGGGAGCATGTGGTACATGGATTCAACTGCATCATTACACATCATCGGGTGTAGAGAGTTTTTCATTGACCTGGAGGAGAAATATTTGAAGATGCATATTGAGATGGGGAATGAAGAAAGGTATACTATGACCAAGATTTCTATAGTCACCTTTTAAAGGGATTCGGGCTCCCCCCTGAGGTTCAAGGATGTCATGTTCATTTTTGGCCTTAAAAAAAAATCATGTATGTTGTATTTTTGTAAAACCGTGGTTATGACGTGATCTTCAGCAAAGGAAAGGAATTTATGGGACACACAACCACGGGACAGGTGAAGCGGATTTGGGTTCATGTGAAGAACCTATACAAGCTAGATGTGGAGGACCGTGTTGCATTCGACAAAGGCAAATAGGTGTAGAGCCACGTTGTCGATGAACATTGGCATATAAGGCTTGGATATTTTCATCATGGCACTTTGAAGATCATGCAGTAGATAACCATAAGCATCCCCAAAGGAGCACTTGAGCAGCAGGATGTATGCAAAGGATGTACTTTGGGGAAGTACATAAAATCCACATTCTGTGATTAGGACAACAAAGCACATGTCATCCTGGAAAGGATCCACACTGATGTGTGTGGACGTTTCTTGATAGCCTCCACTACCAAACAAAAATATTTTCTCATTTCTATTGATGACTTATCACGGAAGTGTTAGATCTTCTTCATGTGGAATAAGGATGATATATTCTCTGGGTTAATAGAATTCAAGGCACTGGATGAGAAAGAAATGGGCAAGAAGGTGAAGGTTCTCAGGAGCGATAATGGATATGAGTATGTGTCAAACGATTTTAAAATTTTATATGCAATAGAAGGCATCCAGTGAGAGTTGACAACACCCCACAACCCATAGTAGAATGGGGTGGCTGAGAGAAAGAATCGTAATATTGTGGGAGAAGTGAGGGCGATGTTGCATGGTCTGGGCCTACCTTTATATTTGTGGGTTGAGACATGCAACACAACTGTCTATCTGTAGAGCCAGAGTCCTCATTAGATTTTGGGCATAATTACATTAGAGAGGGCTTTCTCAGGGAGAAATTCAAATGTGCTGCACTTCATGATTTTTGGAGCCTTTGTTTACTACCATGTCGTCAAGGAAGAGGCTATAGCCAATAGCAGAAATGGGGGTATTTGTGCGTTACAGATAAACTCCCCACAACTATTGTGTGTACTTTCCATCCCTCAAAATGATAGTTGTGTTAAGGGATGTAAAATTTGATGACGATAAAGTGATGAGGTGCTCACTTGAGAGGGAGCTTCACATACCACCAGAAGCCTTTAGCTCCAAAGGAGGAGACTCAAGAAGTTGTGTAGTAGCCACAAGTTGAGGAGAAGAGAGTGGAGATAACCCTTCAAGAAAAACCATCCAGAGAAGGAAAGAAAAGGACTAGGGAAGCTAAGAGACTTGTGTAGGATGCGTACGATAATATGGGTTCTCCTTCAAATCAACATAGATAGAGAAGGTCATGATATCGATAGACTAGCTACATGGCTCTGATGATTGAGCTTGTAAAGACTGAGCCATCCTCTTTTGTGGAATCAATAGAGAAACCTATATGGGTTGATGAAATGGTGCAGGAATATGAATCCATTGTAAAGAGTTGTTTTTGGGAAGTGTTGCCAATACTAGTAGAAAAATTAGTTGCAGGTTCAAGATGAATCTTCAAGGTAAATCATGCAACCAACGAAAGCATAGAAAAGTATAACGCCATATTTGTGTCCAAGGGGTAGTATCAAGTTGAGGGGATTGATTATGAAGATACCTTTACTCCTATAGCAAGGTACTTATCCATTAGATAAATTCTTTCTCTGGATATGAAGATGGGGTGGAAGATCCACCAGATGGATGTGAAAACAACATTTGTCAATTAAGTTATTGAGGAGGAGGTGTATATCAAGCAACTAGAAGGATTTGAGAATTTTTATCTGGAGTCTAATGTGTGCAAACTTAAGTGAGAATTGTACAATCTCAAGCAAGAACCTTGTGCTTGGTACACTAGGATCCATATCTATCTCATCGATTTAGGCTTCACCACAAGTGAAAAATATGCAAACCTCTATCATATCTTGGTAGAAGGTAAATTGTTGATGATTTTATTTTAGCTGGTGATGAACAAATCCTGCGAGGAGGACCTTGCGAGAGAGTTTGAAATGAAGGACTTGGGTATCATGGACTGCTTTCTCAGATGGGAAGTATGGAAAGGTGATGGGGAACTGTTTCTCTCTCAGGTAAAGTATGCCAATGAGATACTTCAAAATTTTTGCATGGACAGTTGAAAACCCATGGAAATACGTCTAGTGACCAAGTAGAGGAAAGAGGATGCCACTTCAAGTGAGGAAGTGGATGTTATTGTTTACTGGTAGTTAGTGGGTTCGCTAATGTATCTTCTGAACGCAAGACAATATATGTGTTATGCATTCAATCAACTGAGCCAAGATATGGTTAGGCCAACCAAACTATTTTGGAAGGAATCTAAGTATTTTATACAGTACCTTAGAGGCACTACCTAGTTTGGACTATGGTACAAATGGAAAGAGGGAGTTAAGATATGTGGTTTCATAGTTGAATATTGGGTAGGGATTCCATTAGAATGAAATACTACATCAGGTGGAATATTTAGTGTTGGGTCTGCAGTGGTTTCTTGGTACATTAGGAAGCAAAGCTCTATGGTACTCAACTTGGCAGAAGGAGAATACATGGTTACTAATCAAGCAACATATGAGGGGATATGGAGGAGAATATACTCATTGGATTGTTTGTTCAAATGATGGATCCAACTCTGATCTACTGCTATAATCATATTTGCATCAAACTCTTTTAATGTCATGTTTTTCACGACCGATCCGAGCATATAGATATCTGATATCACTATTTACAGTATTGTGTGTAGAGGCAGATAATGTTGTTGCAGTACATTCCAACACAAGAATAAGATGTTGACTTTTTTACAAAGGCCCTGTTAAGAGGGAAGTTCAAGTTCCATAGGTGTAGGATAGGGGTGGTTGATAATCCCTTTCTTACTGAGAGGGGGTGTTGAAAAATGCTGCAAAAAATTCTCAATTTGATTTTGTGTTGATTAAATTGAGAAAATCTCAATTTCCTCATTAACGGACGACTTGGATGATGTTAATTTGTATGACGTGGCTTGTGTCACCTAGTTTACTCAAAAAATTTGATTTGGAGGAGTCTTAGTTTTGTTCAAAATGTGTGATTACTAATTTGTAGCAATCAAGGTCAATTATCTCAAGTTGTTTTTAGTTAAACTAGTTTCAACTTTTGGAGGAACTAATGGAAATTCAGTTAAGCAGTGGGATTTGAATCAAACTCAATGATCATCTAGATAACTAATCAATTAGCCAAAAATAGCTAGTGCATGCATGGTATTTGAGATACCCAATTGAGGTGGAGATTCCATGGCAATGTCACCTCAGTTGGAGACTAGTCTTGAGTGTAGAAGTGTTTCATGTAGTTAGATGATCAGACTAAGGAATTGTTCAATTCAATTTGAGGAATTTCCTAAATAATAAGGATTAATTCCTCAGGGAATACTACAAGCAAATAAGAGCTCAAGGAGAGGCAAAATTTGACTAAGTCTTGGTCAGAGGCATTTAGTAAGAAAAGAGATAGGTTATGCACTTGCATGGTGTGCCTAGTTGAGAAAATCAATTGTAATACATCTCTATTCACTTGATTAATGTAAACAAGCATTGGGATTTTTAGCAGATTTCTTTCCCCAGATAAAAATATTTGTTGCATGTGTGTTATTTCCTCTTACATGTCTGAAATTTTTGTTCCAAATTATGAATTAATGTCCACAGAGTAGTAGAGTAGGTTTGTGTCTTGTGATTTTGATTAAAACTTCATGAGAAGTGGAAAATATACAACCTAATTTATATAATGATGTCAAATATGTTGTAATCTCTCAACATACCTAGAACATTGTTATAAAAATAACTCCAAGAAAAGAAAATGCTCAAATCAAACTTCTATCTAGTGATATCAAGTGAACGATATCCGATAAGACTAACATTGATAGTGTTAACCACCATATATACCAAACACTATTTTCTTTTACAGGCACCTACCCACTATGAAAGCTTAAAGAAAAATATAGAATGATGTGCATCAAATTTTTAACATTGCATATAGAGTGCACCCCTATCAGGACATTACTCATTGGTCACATACTCATTAGGTCTCCAATAAAATAAAACAAAGTTTAAAATGGTATTGACAATGAAAGATGTTAGGAAACCCATTTCTAATTATTGAATAATTTCTTTCGCATCTTATTCTAAGATTTATTTTTCAGAAGGTATCAATACTTTTCACATTCCAAATATGCCAAAACTCTTCACAACATCCATTATTGTTGGATTTCTGGAAATGTCTTTGTGAACTTTGAAAGCTTGATGGCATAATACCTTCAAAGTTACTTGAGGAACAAGCAAGAAACTAGAAATATTAATCTCCCCCATGCCCCGTTGTAGGGAAACCACGAGCTTCTACAGAGGAATTCAAGTAGTCCAATCCCAACAAAATATATATTCTCTACCAGAGGTTTAGGATTAGTAAACGTTCATAGAGTGATCCTCCTGCAGAGTTCTTAGCTATGAATTCGAAGTCTATATTTAGTATTAAGTGTAGGTATAACACATAGGACCTCATACTCATTCCCCATACTTAATCAATAACGAATATATCCAATACAAACTATAACCTATTACTATAAGACCCTATTACTTATAATTTAGAGTTGTTGTAATTGATAACTAATTAAGAGAACTAGATCAAGGAGAAAAGAGAACTCAGCACAAACAAGAGATTTATACTACTCATGCTAGTAAGTCTACCTCCAAGATTCAAATGAATTAAAATTATATGTTCCTCCATCTTCCATGTTTGGGGCATCTTCTTCCAAAATAAAGGAGAAGTCAAGTGCAACTTGCAATTATTGTGGCATCCTTGGGCATGAGGAAATCTTGCAGGAGACTAGAAGCATTGAGGCATAGTTTTTCTTCAAATGAAAAACAAGCAGACCGTGTTTTTCACATTTAATGATAAAATGGAGTATCATTAAGTCTGTTAGTTTGGTACATACTATTGTGGTCCAAAAAGGAAATGTGGCCATGTTTTTTCCAATGGAAAAGTGCATATTAGGAATTCCTTCCTACCAAAATGATTGGTACTGTACTAAAGGATCCTTCATTCACTGGTAAGATCAAAAGAGGATTTAGATGGTTTTTTTGTTTTTTTCCCTACCCAAATGGTACATCTCAAAAGAAGACAAGACTAGGAAAACATCCAACAAATATTCAAGGAATAGTTGACCTTTGGACCTGGCACTTGAGTCTAAACAATTGGTACTATGTTAAGGAGTCTCGATTCAGTGGTAAGGTTCACAGAGGATTTAGCTAGATAGAGGATTTCATATTGAAAGGTTACAATGTAGTAAATAAGAATGTAGGTTAAAAAAAAGTAATAGTGGAAGTCTCCTATAACATGTTAATGGAAATGCCCTAGAAATCACTGAAATAATACTAATATTCACACTGTGAAACACGTAAGACCATCAACAAAGATCATATCTCCACAAGGGTATCTTCCTACAATATCTTCAACTAAAATTTAGTAGTGTCACTAAAATTTAGTCCTTTGCAATTGACGTGAATATCTATAAATTAAGGTTTTGGGCATTCATAAGTTTTTTTGTTGAGATAACCAATTTGTCGGAATGCAACTTGGCATAAGAATGATTTAAATTGGGAATGCGCTTACCCGACTCAAATGGTGTATAGAGCGTTCCACTATAAATGAAACAACAACAAAAACTATCAAAACAATGGCTACTGACCATGTTGGTGTCAATGTCACTGACCTCAGCTCCCTCAACTCCTCTCGCATATCTACAACCATTTCTTCCTTCTTTTCCTTTCATAATCCTTAGCTCGTTATTAGCTTCTATAAATCCCAATGTTTTGGGGAGAAAAACTTTGATATTCCTCTTGCTTGCCTATGTCATGGGCCAAGGTCTATTAATCCCATGCACCATGATAGATCCATAAATCCAACATACAATGTTAAACTCTACTTGTTGGAAAACACATATATTGAAAACTAACCTTATCAACAACAAGTTTGCAATCTTTAGATGCAAAGGATGGAAAGAATAATGTTGATGGTTTCCTGTAAATGGCCATTACCTTAGAAAAATGGGTCCAACTAAATTCACGAGTGGATATCATGGGAAGTAGGGGTGATTTTAGGGGCAAATGTTCGCCCTTTGGCGAAATTAAGGGGTTTCAAATTTTTAGTGGGCGAATATTTTGTATCATAGTACATTTTTACAAATCACCTCAAATAGCCCACCTTATTTTAAGGGAGAGGGTAAAAAAGGTAAATTTAGCCCTTGAAATTAGGAGTTACAACCTTCCATTCGCCCATTTTCAAGAATAGGTTTTATTTAAGTGAATCCATTCGCCCATTTTCAAGAATAGGTTTTATTTAAGTGAATCCTATGGGCCAAATACCATATTTATAAAAGAGGTATGGTAAATTAATAAAAATATAAATAAACTAGACGTATGGTAAATAAATAAAACATCTTTTTATATTTACTCCATAACCCTCGTTCTATTTATGAAGGCTCAAGAAAGAGGTTTATTTAAGTGAATCCTATGGGCCAAATACCATATTTGTAAAAGAGGTATGGTAAATTAATAAAAATATAAATAAGCGAGAGGTATGGTAAACAAATAAAACATTTTTTTATATTTACTCCATAAGTCACCTTGTATTTATGAATGGTATGGTAAAATAATAAAAATATAAATAAACGAGAGATATGGTAAACAAATAAAACATTTTTTAATTTTTTTATATTAATACCATGCAAAAAAACATTATTAACCCTAATATTAGTATTAATAAAAATAAAAATGGACACATGGTATTGACCCATGGTATTCACTTGGAATGTAGCCTATTTAAATGGGGGAATAAAACCAGAATAGATCCATCTTACTCTAGATCTACTAACCCCCGAGAGGTATCAAATACCGTGATATGCAAACTAGCATAGAGTGAAAAAATATTTGATGCGATTAAGAGTAAAAATGGATGTTGTAATTTAATGTATGTTAAACATTTTAGCTTGGTTAAAATAAAAATA
This sequence comes from Pinus taeda, assembly GCA_000404065.3. Lineage (NCBI taxonomy): Eukaryota > Viridiplantae > Streptophyta > Pinopsida > Pinales > Pinaceae > Pinus > Pinus taeda. Next base: position 219,057 of record APFE031296729.1, on the reverse strand, counting down.
AAATAAAAATCAATATTAATTTTATTAATTTTTATAAATTACTAATAGTAATTTTTAAGCTCCAGGTTTATGATAATCCATGGTATTGACCCATGGTATTCATGTGAGCATAGACTATTTAAAGGGGAAATTCTATCTTAGATCCATCTTAATTCTGGGTCTACCAAGTGCTCAGAGGGATAAATAGATTTCATCCCCCTAAGAGTGGTAGATGTGGAGTTAAGATGGATATAGGTTGGTTTTTATGATAATGAAGATATTAAATAGACTTAGGAAATTATATTGTAAAAACATCTTAAGGTGAATGGTTAAAGCATAGACATTGGACAAGTATATTTGTATACTTCTGTTTTAAACTTAAACAAATCCAGGGCTAAAAGGAATGGATTGATTGCACTAGTCATCCTTCTATAACTTTCCAACATATGCTCGAGTAAATAGATTGTAATTTGGGTAATTTCCAACATACACTTGAGTAAACCTATTGTAATTTGGGTAATTTTTCTAATTGCAAACGAGAACGTACTTGTGTATTCGCAGGGTGGTTACGAGGTCCCTAGAAGTGGAGTAAATAGATTGTAATTTGGGTAATTTTTCTATTTGCAAACAAGAACATAGAAGTGACGAATTTGAATTTTTCTTGGTTTTATATATAGTATTAGGTTTTTTCTCATGCTTTCTATGAATGGCACCGGTGAATTTTGTCTTACACCCACTAGATTATAGATATGTAATTTGGTAATTTTGATTTCAAAAGATATTTTAAAGAAATGCAATGATTTCATTTGTGTATTCAATAAACACAAGATTTTATAATTGAGTAAAATATTTGCCATGCCTGGTGAGAGATTCGCCAAAAAATTATATATACATATCATATTATTGATAAAATCGCCTTCCATTTTTCCTATATACCATGGAGATTCGCCCATTTATTATACATGTAAATTTAGGGGGTTTCTTAAAATTTTCCCTGGTGGGAACAAAGAAGAGGATTTCTAAAATCCTTGCCGCTCACATTGATGTTCATTCAAATTTAATCATTAGAAGGCATACCAAAGATGAGAAGGTTGATATTGGCATTGAGAAACAAGATTTCATGGGAAATGCTTTCACAATGATTTTGACAGTTTAGTTATATTATCTACTTCAGAACTAATCTACTTCAGAACTATGAACTGGTAGCTCCTATAATGTCTATAATGGCTTTAGCACAAGAAAAAAAAATTGTACGGTCTTCACATCTTGTAATAGAAAGGATATTGTTAGATATAGTGCATGATAGAATCCCTAAAGAAATGAAGGTTAGAAAAGAAGCACTATCTCACTTCAATGTCACAAATGTCCATGTAGTTGGTATAGAGTTGTAGGAAAGCACTAATTTTGAAGAGTTGGAGCACTCTAAAACAACTACTCTTGGATACTCATTGGTTGATTGCAAATGTTCATTTCCACCATCCTCGTTGTGAACGATCATGCATATCACAACATTTCCCTCTCCCCATCCTATACCCTTTGGCCTCTTCATCTTCTCTAGTTTTCCGCCCTTTCTTGCCTCTCCAGCCCTGTAAGTTCTATTTGATTTTAAGCTATGGGAAACGGTGATATCAAACCATGTACCTCCTAAGATTTTTCACGTTATTCTTTCTTTTTCCTAGCCAAATTAGTGCATGTTGAGTACCACTTAAGCTGGAATTTGAAACCTAATCAAATTATTCAAACTTATCTCACGATAACAAATCCAAAGGAGCCTTTCATGTGTACATCAGAGCCGAAACAATCGTTGTTGACTTACTTAATTCTTGGAGCAGCTGTAATAAAGAGAATGACGAGGAAGGATAAGATTTTTGCATTAAAAATATAAATAATTATTGAAATCGTAAATTAAAATTTTGATTTAATAATAAAATAAAGAATAAACATAGACAAAATAACATAAAACTTGCAAGCTAGACATGCGAGGCTTACATGTAACCCACGTTCCCTCGCCCCACATAACCAAGCATCACCAAAAATCTAACCCAACTTGATCATTAGGATCTTGGGCATCATATCACATTTGGACCAGGGACTCTATGCGCTGAAACTGCACTCATCACTGCTTTTTCCCTTAAAGAGCTTGTTCTAAGTGTGGATACCTATTTTTTTTCCCCACATTTGGATATGCACCTGGAAGGTATGAATCTGGTTTTGAAGAGAAACAGTCTTCTGAATCAATACCTTATTCAACAAAATCAATTGTTAGGGACGCTACGGGGTAAAATCCTTTGGAATGGTTATGTTGTATAAGTGTGATTTGACATAGCTACCTGAAAAGACCATTTACATCCCTGTACAAGGGGGCCTCCTAAAGAATAGAGGACAAGATATAGCGTCTCGGCCACACTTCGCCAAAGCCTTCTGCTTTGGGTTACATAGGAGCATGTAGCCGAAAATCTGTGTTAAATAGCACAACACTATTAAGTATACCTCTATTAATGAGTAGAGTGTTGAAAAAGTAATTTCAACTGCGCATCGAGTGAAGGAGTGCAGCAGCCTAGCGACTTCAGTGATGAGCGACCCCAGCGATTCAGCGATGAGCGACTTCGGCGATGAACACCTCAGCGATGAGCGAACCGCCGATATCGCATCGGCGAAATGGCAGTGGGAACTTGTAAAGTTTTTTGTTGTTGTTTGCGATGAGCGATCGCCGATATCGCATCGGCGTATCGCTATCGGCATTTTAAGTGGAGCATAACGTTTTACAAATGAGCAATCACCAATGGGCCGGACCCGACGATGGTATTAATTTCTTTTTGATAGATTATTGGGTCCACAGTATTATCGCAATTGGGGAAACCAAGAGTGCACAACTTTTGCATATATGTGTGCCATGTGATGAAGTCTAGACCCGATGGGCTCCCAAAGCCAAATTGAATACTGGTTGAAGTACATGCCTGCAAAATAAATTCAACATGAAGCAAAAGTTACTTTACCGCAAGTTTTGTCAGTAAATCAGTAAATGCAAATTTACTGAGGGTTGGTAAGTTTAGGTGAAGTTTTTAATTTTATCATTTTTCTATTTCAGCGGGAGTATGGGCACAAGTAAATGCCAGTAAAACCATTTAATTTTTATTATCTTCTTTTACGGAAACATGGCAAGTGAAAATGTATGTAAGTTTTTGGTTGTCATATATATATATATGTATTTTTTTTTGTTGACATGCAATTGAAAAGGAAGGCACAACAGTGTGTATGTAATGTTCTATGTATGCAAAAGGAGGCACGCAGCAGCGTGAGAAAAACATATATGTAATTTTCAGACAACAGTCAAATATAGTAATTGGTGAATCCCTCTGTGAGAGAGGAAGAACATAATCTGTAATAGCAATATTTTATGAATAGAAATCCTTGGTGTATAAAAACTCTACCTGCTGCTGAGAAAATTTTTTTTGTTTCCACTGTGATAAAAATCCTGTGGCAAAACAGAGCACAGTCTCTGTGTACAATTAATGTTTGTTTTTGGGATTTTAACAGAAAAATCCCCAACAGTGGTATCATAGCAGGTTCAGGCTCTTTGAAGACATTCAAAGAAGCTGAAGGAAGGAGTTTTCTCGCTGCAGTAAATCTTCTCCAGCAAAGTGAAGCCTCAGTTAAACGATCCAGGTATTTCTCAAAGTTTTTTTTAAAGCAGCTGCTGAAGAAACAATCAGTTATCTTAATACACAGTCAAGTATTTTATAGCATAGTTAAAGAGTGCTAGAATGGCCAACACCAGCACAAGCATGGGTATGTTTAACCCTCAATTCCCTTAGTTCAATGGGAAAAACTATGACTATTGGGCAATAACCATGAGAGCCCTGTTTGCCTGTCAAGATTTATGGGAATTAGTTCAAGATGGTTTTGAAGAACCACCAGATGAAAATGAGTTTAATAGATTAATTCAGGCAGAGAAAGATCTACTAAAGAGTAATAGGAAGAAGGATTCAAAAGCCCTTGTATTTTTGTATCAAGCAGTAGACCAAAGTGCGTTTCCAAGGATAGCAGCAGCTAAGACATCCAAAGAAGCATGGAAAACTCTCAAGACAACCTATCAAGGCATGGATAAAGTGAAGACAGCTAAACTACAGTTGCTGAGGAGAGATTTTGAGAATCTGTGCATGAAGGAGTCAGACAATATTGACTCATTCTTCACACATGTGATTGGTTTGGTCACACAAATGAGGACTCATGGAGAAGTTCTTGAAGAAAGAAGGATTGTGGAGAAACTTTTGAGGGTCCTACCCTCAAAGTTTGATGTGATTGTCACCGCCATAGAAGAGACAAAGGATCTCTCAAACTTTTCAGTTGACGAACTTCATGCATCACTGATAACACATGAGCAGAGGTTGAGTAGAAATGAAAACTCATCTCTAGAGCAAGCCTTCAAGACCCCAATATCTTTTGGAAGAAGAAGAGGTCAAGGCAGAGGAAACAAGAGAGGAAGAGGTAGAAGCCAGAACAGAGGTGGAAGGAACAGTCCAGCAAATGCTCAAGGAAGAGGCAGCAATTCAGATGAGAATCAAGGCCAAGGCAGCAGCCAACAAAGAGGACAACATCATGCTCAAGGACAGAGGTATGAAAAATCCAATGTCCAATGTTATTATTGTAAAAAGTATGGGCATTATGCCAATGAGTGTAGGAAGAAGCAGCATGATATGAGTAATAGTTCTAGTGCAAATATCACTAGAGAAAATGACAGCCAAAATAATGTTTTATTAGCTTGTAACATGGCTGAAACGAATAGTGAAGATATATGGTTTCTAGATTCCGGTTGTAGCAACCATATGACAGGAAACATAGCCCTGTTTTCTGCCTTAGATCAAAATGTGAAATCAGAAGTCACACTTGAGACTGATGGCAAAATTTCTGTTATGGGAAAAGGAGAAGTCAAGATATTTACAAAGAAGGGTGAAAAGAAAACCATAGAAGATGTCTACTATGTCCCTGGAATGAGATGTAACCTCTTGAGTATTGGACAACTTGTCCATAAGGGGTACAATGTTTTCTTTAAGAATGATGTATGCACCATCATGGATATAGCACCCAGCAAAAGATGTATTGCTGAAGTGAAGATGACAAGGAACAGGATGTTCCCTCTGAGAATAAGGGCAGACTTGAAAAACAAAGAAGTAATTGCAGCAGTTACCCAAGAGGCTTTCCAAAGCGTGCCAAAGGATGAAAATTGGTTGTGGCACTTGAGATTTGGACATATCAACTTTGGAGGTCTTAACTTGTTGAGCAGAAAATGGATGATAAGAGGATTACCATTGATAGAGAAACCGGACAGCCTTTGTGAAGGTTGCATCCTGGGGAAACAACATAGAGAAAGTTTTCCATCAGGGAAAAGCATAAGGGTAAAGGCACCCTTAAAGATTGTCCACTCAGACTTGTGTGGACCAATTCAAACTCCATCACTTGCAAGCAGCCAATATTTTCTAACATTCATAGATGATTTTACAAGAAAAACTTGGGTTTATTTCTTGAAGAATAAAAGTGAAGTGTTTGAAAATTTCTGAAATTTCAAAGCACTTGTGGAAAATCAAAGCGGGCTGCATATCAAAGTTTTGAGAACTGACAGAGGAGGTGAGTATATCTCCAAAGAATTCCTACGGTTTTGCAGAGAAAATGGAATACACAAGCAGTTTACAGCAAGGTACACTCCACAGCAAAATGGAGTTGTTGAAAGGAAGAATAAGACCATCATGGATATGGCGAGGAGCATGTTGAAGGAAAAGCATTTTCCAAATGATTATTGGGCTGAAGTTGTAAACTGTGCAGCATATATTTTGAATAGGTGCCCTACAAAAGCTGTGATGAATAGAGTGCTAGAAGAAGCATGGAGTGGGAGAAAGCAAGGAGTCACCCACATGAAAGTTTTTGGATGTGTGGCTTATGCACACATTCCAGATCAGCTAAGGAGGAAGTTGGACAGCAAAGGGGAGAAATGTCTTTTCATTGGATACAGTGAGGAATCCAAAGCTTACAGGTTGTATACCCCATCCACCAAGAAGTTTTTTGTGAGCAGAGATGTTCAATTCATTGAGGAGGAAGCTTGGGATGGAAGCATAGAGAAAACAGTGAATGTTAAAAACTGTTTGTCTCATGATGAAGTTGATGAGGAGATAGCTGAAACACATCCCTAAACAGCAGCGCCAACACAAGGCCAGCAAGCGACACCTTTGAGGAGAAATGAAAGTGCTTCTCCAAGCACACCACAAAGTGGAAGTTGAAGTGCATCTTCAAGCACTTGCACACCGAATGAAAGAGGTAAGAAATTTAGAAACTTGAGTGACATTTATGATGAAGGAATGAATTCCTTGTTTGCTTTGTATTGTCAAGTTGATGACCCTATTCATTTCAAAGATGCAATTAAAGATAAGAAATGGATAGAAGCTATGGATGAGGAGATCAATGCCATAGAAAGAAACAAAACATGGGATTTGGTTGAGCTACTAAAAGGTAAAGAAGTCATTGGAGTGAAATGGGTTTACAAGACCAAGAGCAATGCTGAAGGCAAGATAGAAAGGCACAGGGCAAGGCTGGTTGTCAAAGGGTACAAGTAGCAGTATGGGAGAGATTATGAGGAGACTTTTGCACCGGTTGCAAGAATGGAGACCGTGAGAGCAGTGTTGTCCATAGCAGCACAAAACAAATGGAAAGTCTACCAAATGGACATGAAGTCAGCATTCCTAAATGGAGTTTTAAAGGAAGAGGTTTATGTTGAACAGCCTCTAGGCTATGAGAAGAAAGCAGAAGAGCACAAAGTGTGCAAATTGAAGAAAGCTCTTTATGGGCTGAAGCAAGCGCCAAGAGCATGGTACAGCAGAATAGATTCATAGCTATTAGTTAATGAATTAGACAAGTGTGAAGGAGAACCCACTGTCTACATCAAAGAAAAAGATGGTAAAGTTTTAATTGTTGTCTTATATGTTGATGATGTTATTTTCACAGGTAATGATGATCAACTCATTAAGAATTTTAAATGAGTCATGAAAGAGGAATTTGAAATGACTGACAAGGGTTTCTTGAGATACTTCTTAGGCATAGAAGTAGATCAAAATGAATAAGGAATTTTTATCTCACAGGCAAGATATGTAAATCAAGTATTGAGTAGATTTAACATGCAAGAATGCAAGGCAGCGATCACTCCTACAGTAATGGGATTAAAACTCAGCGGAGAGGACAGCAGCAAGGATTTTGATCCTAGTTTATACAAGAGTATTGTAAGCAGCTTTATGTATTTAACAGCAACTAGGCCTGGCATTATGTATGTTGTTAGTTTAATTTCCAGATTCATGGAGAGGCCAAAGGAGGCACATTGGCAGGCAGCAAAAAGAATTTTGAGGTATGTCAAATGTACCAAAATGTTTGGAATTTTATATAATGTCTCAGATATTCAAATTTGGTTGGATACACTAATAGTGATTGGGCTGGAAGTGTTGATGATCGGAAAAACACTTCCGGTTATGTTTTTCATATGGGTTCAGGAGCCATTTCATGGGCTTCTAAGAAGCAGTCCATTGTAGCATTGTCTACAGCAGAGGCTGAATATGTGGCAGCTACAGCAGCAACATGTCAAGTAGTTTGGATGAGAAGGATGCTGAGGAGCTTAGGCCAAGAGCAGGCAAAAGCGACAGTGATTTTTTATGACAATAGTTCAGCTATTGCATTGTCAAAGATTTCAGTGTTTCATAAGAGAACGAAACACATTGATACAAGGTTTCACTACATCAGAGAATTGGTGAACAATGGAGAAATTGTCCTAGAACATTGCAGGGCTCAAGAATAAGTTGCAGACATCTTGTCAAAGCCATTGGATCAGAAAAGCTTTGAATTTTTGAGGAAGTGTCTGGGTATGACCGAATGCACAACATTTGAAATTAAAGGGGAGTGTTGAAAATGTAATTTCAATGCAGCCGTACCAACCCTCAAAACCACCGCAGTAAAACCATAAAACCGCCGGTGAGCTTCTCGGACCGCCTTTGCATGAAGACAGTTTTCGTACATAGGCGACCCGAGAAAATTTAGAGTTGACGCGTGGCTCTCCCCATACGTCACCATCTGACAGTTTCTCAGGAGGTAAAGTTCGGTTAAAAAGGCTCACCCGATATTGTCCTGAATCGTTGGATTAAAAGAGTGGCTGCCCACCGTCGATTAAGTCAAAGTTGCATACAGGTATGTAGGGCATGGAGATTGCGTGAAGTAAAATAAAATTTTGGTTGACCACGGGTTTTAATATTAATGCATTTAATGAATTTGTCATAGTTGTAGGTAAAAGATTTTAATTTTAATGTTACGGAGGTATGGGTATAACATATAAGTTTTTAATTTTATTATTTTAAAATTCACAGGCGTAAGTTTTGGTTTACTGAACAAGTAAAACATATTGTAATTTTTTTTGGTGAATTGTATTGTGAAATGAAACACACAGCAGTGCGAAGTAGGGAGTAAGAAAAAACAGGGGAAGCATGTATCAGTGAAAACCATGAAATCTTTCACACAGCAGTGAAAATGGTAATGTAAGTTTTTGGTGAATGCGTAATTTCCACACAACAGTGTGTTGATCTTTTTATTTCTACAGTAGTAAATGTAAAAGTTATTTTACAGCAGTGAATGAAGATTTTACACAGCAGTATAAAAATCATTTTGTAAAAGAGACAGAGTTTTACTGAATGTTTTTGGTGAATCCCTCTGAGTGAAAGAGGATGAATATGTATCAGTGATTTTTGTTTTAATGAATAGAAATCTTTTTATGGTGGTGCAATACTTTGTTCTCAGTAAAAAAATTTTAAAAGCTTCCCTTGCAAAAAGATCCTGGAGTAAAGAAAACAGAGCATTGCCTCTGTGTGCTTGAATTGTTTGTTTTTGGGATTTTACCATCAAAACTTGTTATCATTTTCTCCGTTAAGTATCAGTGTCATGGCATCAAAGCTTATCATCATTCCCTCCAATGGATGTCTGAATGATGAGGCTTCATATCAGAGGTGGCCCTATACCCTTTTTGGTTCCAATTTGGAATTATAAAATCAAACGAGTATTGAATTCTGTGAATATTTGCATACATGCTCTCATTCTTTTGCGGAAGGAAACCCATTTTAAGAGTCCCTTTGATCTTTACCAAGTGCAATTATAAATAATGGTCAATTTGTTGATTTCGTGGAAAATTCACATTCATGTTTTTTTTGTTTTTTTGTCACGAAGGTAAATCTTTTTATACTAAGTGTTGTAATAAAATTATTTTCGCAAATTATAGAAAGTTACTAAAATATGTTAGCATTAATTTATTGCTATTATTTTTTTAGCTAGAAAATTGTTGAAAAATTAGACTAGCTCATTATCAATTTGAATCAGGAATCAGAAAAAAATTAAATAGCCAAAAAAATTAAATAACAAAAAACAATAAAAACTCTGAAAAAAGACTTTTTCCTTTTATAAAAAAAAACAAAAGAAAAACTCTGATATTGTGTTTTATATAAGAAACAATGAAGGAAAAACCCTGAAAGAAGACATTTTTGTTTATTTAATTGTAGTTCTGACGTGGATGACCTAAACCAGAGGTTTGCAGCCCTACGCAATGGCTTATTCGAATCCATAGATAAGAGATCGATGTCAAGAGATCGTTCATTCGTATATGCAGAACCATGCTTCGATATAGATCAGTGAGGGGCATCGGTGGAAACAAGTAGGAAGTCTTCTTCAAAGTGCCATCCTGTAAATGAATTTATTAATGCCATGTTTCTTTCTAAAATAAGGGTTTTAGTTGAAGGCTGGAATGTGATGAGCGCTAAAGTATGCATCTCTTATAATTGCTATATTAAGAATATAGCAAGTGCTACTTCAATTAGAGACTGAAAGCAGAGACACATATCAGTGGTAAAGTACTGCTGAAATTATCTCTTTTAACTCATTTCCATGTCATATTCCTCGTTTCATTAGTTGAATATGTTCTTTGTTCTACAAGTAGTCACTATTCATGCAGCTGATGAAGTTATTCATCCAATGCAATTCATTAGCATTGCTTTTGTCGTCCTATGTACTATATAAAAGATAACCATTTAAGTGATAGATGGTCCCGTCATGTGATACTCAATTGTGATGTTACTCCGTTTAAATTGCACAAGATAATATTGAGAACGGAGAACTTTTTGTAAATTAAAAATTATAATTTTTATTTAGAAAAGGTTTTTCCTAGTTGTTATATTTAGATATTTTAAAGATATTTTTAGATTGGTGTTTGGTTGAAATATTATCTCATATTCTTATTTTTTTAAGTGTTGTTATATCTAAATATTCTTAAATTAGTATATGGTTGAGATATTATTTCAACCAAGTAATTGCTTGTCTAAAATAGTCTACCTATCTTAAAACAACACTAAATATATATTTATATATACCCTTCTTTCTTTATAGAATATAAATAGAAAATAAAATGTTTATGCCAAACATTTAAGTTGGCCACTGTTTTGGCAAGCTTCATGGTTTGACATTTTGTAGGAGAAGTCCACCTCTACAGGTTATTTGCAAGGTCCGTGAGAGTAGCAAAACCGCCGACCATAGCACATATCCGACGATATCTCCTGTGAATCGTTGGTTTACAGCAGTCTCGTTCAAGCTCGGTGGAGGCTGTAATCAGTGGATTGCTTGAGCGCTTCGCTAGAAGAGAAGCGGTGGTTGTGGCTCTTCCTACATTAGGCAAGTTGATCAAGAAGGGAGCCATCCTCCGAGATAGATGGAAGTGAGCGTGTTGGTGGCGAGATTGTTCTTTTGATCACTCCGTGTCTGCGATAAAAGAGTTGCAGAAAACGAGCCGCTGTGAGATAAGCTAATAAATTACTGCCGAGATCCAGTGGCTGAGAGGTGAACAATTGTGGACGTGGTGTGGACGTGGCCTGCTCCAGCTGATAACAATATGAACCATATGTAAAATCTGTAGCTTGGCGAATCCAACCAATTGGAAAGGATTCAATGAAAAAGTATATTTCTGGAGTTAGTTGGATGACTCAATTACTCCACATTGATGTGATGACGTCTCCTTTGACAGTCATTGGTTCAGTGCTTTGTAGGTCCGTCCCTCTGTTTATAATCTGGTGGTGAATGAAATAGAGCGAACCGGTAGCCCATCTTATGTTTTTTAGGTTTGCAATTTTGTTGTGGTCTGTTCTTTGGGAATTACAGAACGGTTCTCAAGCCCATATATCCCGGAGATGTTAAATTCCATCCGCAAAAGAAGACGGAGTCGCCTTTCAAGGAAACCGTGTTGAAGGGAAAAACAGCTCTGGTAATAGGAGAAGGCTCAGGAATAGGGTTTGCAATAAGCACAGAATTACGGAAGCTGCATGGTGCTGGCATTGCTATCATGGGCCGTAGAAAGACTGTCGTCGAGGAGGCTACTGCAGCGCTCCAAGTGCAAGGCATTCCGGCCATTGGAATTGAAGAGATGTTCGCAAGATAGAGGATGCTGCTCCTGTTGTTGAAGTAACAGTAAGCAGTTTGAAAGACTTATTTTTGTGAATGGTGCTGCCAATTTTCTTTGTTCTGCACAGGATTTATCACCAAATGGCTTCCGAACAGTATTGGATATTGACTCTGTTGGCACATTTACAATGTGCAATGCTGCATTGCAGTATTTAAAGAAAGGTTGCCCTGGAAAGACTCCTTTAGAAGCTGGTGTTATTGGTTTATTTTTTTTTGTTTTTTTTTTCCAAATAGTGGTTTAAAGTCATTTGTTGGTAGAGATGAGAAATTACATGTTTTGTTTTTTCTTATATCTTCGAATTATGGATTGAGACTAGTTAACTTAATTTAGGTTTTGTCAGGTTAAGTATGGAGTTCCAAGATTTAATTGACGAAGAAAAAGATGCTTAGAATGTGAATAATTTTAAAAGATGAGGGAAGAATCAGCTCAGTCATTAAAGGACGATGGACAACAAAGTTAAAGTTTGTATGAGTTTGTGGAATAGACTCTTTCTGATGGTGTATTATGTGTCACATATATTTATTAGTAAGCAAGTGTAGTGGTTTTTTTTTTTAAGTATGTACTGGTAACTTCAAGAGTTGGAGTGTGCAATGAGAATCCAATGAGGCATGTTTACCCCCATAATGTTCGTGGTAATCTTAAACCACTTTGTAATTGCAGGTTTGTGGTAAGCCGGAAACCATTGTACATTGTTGGTTTGCGGTAAGTCATAAAACACTTGTGAGAGTGAAGTGGACATGGATTCTTGTAGGCATGGTTTAGGGTCAGCGGACAAAACCCTTGGCATGGTTAAGTGTGGGTCGAGAAAACCCTAAGCCTGGTTGAGTTGGGTTTGTGTTGAGTCTTTGTGGCTGAATTGAGTGCTTTGAGTCGAGGCTTGGTAGCTATGTTGAGCCTTGGTAGCTAAGAGCCCTTGTTGGCATGGTTGACAGTAATCCTATAAAACCCAGAGCATGGTTATGGGTAATCCGATAAAACCCATGATTATGATGGAGGGGGATTCGTAGTTATAAGTACATGTATACAATTATAATAGTGGACAGAACCATGTATGCGAAGGGCATCTTAGACTGACCATTGCAGTGGTTGGCACCCATGCATTCCATTGATGGTTGCTCCTTTATATGGACATTGACATATGCTTTTGTTATGTTTGACCACAACTAGACATTGCATATTGAGATCGAGAAAGGTACTCATTAAGGGGATGACTTGGAAATTGTAATTCCTACTTGTCTCACTTGTGATTCTTTCGATCTAGAGGAGTCTATTCCTATTCCTTAGGGTTGTTATATCTAGATGTTCCTAGATTGATGTGTGGCTTGGATATTCTCTCAACCAAGTGATTGTGTGTCCAAGATAAGATATAAAACCCTAAAGAATATGAATAGACTCCTCTAGATAAAAAGAATCACAACTGAGACAAGTAGGAATTACAATTTCCAAGTCACCCCCTTAATGACTACTTGTCTCGATCTCAATCTGCAAAGTCTAGTTGTGATCAAACATAACAAAATAATATGTCGATGTCCATATAAAGGAGCAACCATCCATGGGAATGCATGGGTACCAACAGCGGCAACCAGTCTACTAAAATGCATTTAGCATACATGGTTCTATCAACCATTATAACTGCATACATGTACCTGTGAATATCTATCATCATTATCACGGATTTTATCCAATTACCCATAACCATACTCTAGATTCCTGATTGCTTTGCATATATTCTTTCTTTTACCGTGAGTATTCATGCACGTGATGTAATTATTCATCCAATTCAATCCATTAACATAGCTTTTGTTGTACTATGTAATATATAAAAGATATCAATTTAAGTGATAGATGGTCCATCATGTGATACTCAATTGTGACTACTGTAGTTGGCGTTACTTCGTTTAAATCGCACAAGATAATACTGAGAACACTACCGGAGAACTATAATATTGATTCTTTTGTCCTGGTTCCTTATTTCGATTAGTTTATCAACTGAGAACACTACAGGAGAACTATGATATAGATTCTTTTGTTCTGGTTCATTATTTTGAATAATTGATAATTAAATTGAATAATGTAATTTTGAATAGTTAAACTCGAATAATGATTTTTTCCAAGTCTGTGTTGGGTAATAATATGAATGGTATGTGATATGCGTATTTTTTAACTAAGATATTTAGTTAGTTAAAAAAATACTAAGATATTTAGTTAGTTAAAATCAACTTAGTGTAATGCAACGATTTAATTCAAAGTTTACATTAATTCAAAGTCAGTATATATAAATTGATTTAATTATTCAAGTCTTGTATTGAGAGTGCAGTTTTGATACTCATTATACTTTGAATCTCATTGATAGGAGGGAATATCACCTTGTGTTTATATCCCTTTGAAAACACCAAGATTTTAAGACACAAAAATTCATGAAATCTGAAATATATTTTCAGAATATAAACTACTTTCTCTGTTTTCAGTTTATATTATTACATATTAAAAAGTATAATGTGATTATAAAAAAACTTATGAACATAATATTTTTTGAATAAATTTTAAAATATAGGAAAGAAATTATGAAAATGGAATAATAATGTAAACTCATAATAAATTTACAGTAGGCTAATTGGAGAAAGGAATCAACACTGCTTTTATTATAAGAAGGTTTGAATATATGACTACTTGTTTTTAGAGAGACTTGCAAGGAATAAAATCAAATGTTTAGATGTTACAATGGTTGGGGTAATTAAGTATCATATGAAAAATTTCTGATCTAAATCACTCTAAGATATGTGAAAAATATCTGAGCATTTTTGTTAGATTTATATTAATTATTTCTAAATAAAACTTAAACTTCTAATAGGTACAAACAAAACCAAACTAACAATTTTGAAGAATACAACAAATTAATGTTATTTTATCTTTTTTTACCACTTTTAAAGATATATCCGATCAATAAGCAATTTATCCCACATAAAATTTAGAATGAGAAATGAATATCATTTGAAAAATCAATCTCAAAGTTTGGGCATATCTTCACTCCAAATTTTTCCTCCTCTTCATGGATTATTCATTCTTTATTACTTGAATAAAGCAGTTATTTAGTGCCAATGTTTTCCTTAACAATTTTTTGAATATTGATTTTATAAACATTATAGGAGAATAAAGTAAATCAGAAAATTGTCATAATTATTTAAACATTCTTAATTAAAAGTATGTGAGGTCCCATTAGACTTATCACAAATAAACTCAGTGTGACTCCAACATTTTAAAATATTTTTAGCATTGCGACTCACATTTTAAAACATTCTTAGCCAATAATGGCAAAATGGTATTTCATTAAAAAATAATTCTTGCATTCCCTTTATTTGAAATATAACATTTTCAATTTTCAAAATTAATTATCTAATTATCAATACTAATCCAAAAAAAATAATGCCTCAAATAGCAAATATTGTCATGAAGAAAAAATAAAATGTCATATCCTTGAAAAGAATTCCCCTTCTTCCCTCATCCTCTATTTTTTGAGAATGTAACTTTGAATGAATTGAATTTGAGCAATTGGGAGCTCTTCCAACAACCTTTTTTCTTTATCTCTTTTTGTTAAGGAGGTCTTATGGAGACTCTTTGTCAACTTTAGGCAACGAGTAAGAAAGAAAAGTTGCTTAGGTAACAATGGGTCCAATAATAAGTGGAAAAGGTGGATCTCTTGAGCTTGCTTCGAAATCAACAATACTGAATTAAGATCGATAAGGGCTATCTTCCTAGTCATCTTGCATAGGTTGAGGTTGCTACTCATGGATGCCTATGATGCTTGATTGTGGTTGCAAAGGGGCATTTGGAGGGGAAAATGGCTGAGGCAAAGCTTGTTGTCCATCTGGGTTTAAAATGTCAGGTCTGAATCAATTGATTAAATTCATCAAAATTTGCATCAAAATGGATACAAAAACATATATTTTTTTTTCACCTTCTTGCCAAATAACATTTGGCCTTCTTTCTTGTTCTCTTTTATTTCCCTTGGAGTGTGTGTTAATGGGACTCATTTAAACATGTGTCATGAAATGAGTTAAAAGTTCTCAACTATGAAATACAAAATGCTGAAAACGAGTATACATACACATAATTTTTGTTGACTATGTTTTAGCAAGACTCAAATTAAAGCATAGTGTGTCTGACCATGTAAAACATAGATACACAATTTATTAATACATAAGATGGGAAAATACTCAACAAACATAACAACTCTAAGCCATTGCACAAAATACGTATCTTCTACATAATTAATTCATTCTTCAATAAATTTTCAATTTAATGATATCAACATTTCACTTTTTAAATTTTCTAATAAAATTATGAAGGTTGTAGATTTCATATGAAATCATATGCCAATAATATTTAATACATAGTATTTTTAACAATTTTAAGAGGTATATTGTATGCAATAGGAACATGAATTCATTATGAACCAAAATGAAATATGTTAAGTATGAGTGGAAGCAAAACCTAGAGTCAACATTTTAACAATCTTTCACCAACATTCTCTACAATTCCTTCCATAACTTGCAATGCATTCAAAATCATATAGGAGATTTATATTTAAAACATATTTGACCTATTTTAGGCATCTTCAACATTATCCATTTTACACATGACCAAACAAAGTATTCCAGCTAAAAAATTTCAACAACTTTATAACTAAAACAAGTGTATGATGAAAAGTGAAATAATGATTGGATGGACATAAAATCACTATAGGTCTCATTTCTTTTCTAGAGTAAAATGGGGATTCTTACTAAGCCAGAAAGCATAACATTTTGTACCTCAACACAGAGTATTCCTCCAATCTCATCAGGTTATTGTGTAAGATAAGCAAAGCATGATTTGTAAAAAGAGTTCTTCTTTTAGCATTAAAACCCAACACAAACTTTTTTTATTTTCATCATTATTTCATTAAAAACTTATAACAAAATCCTAGCAATGGAGCATTCATAGCTATATTTTTAAAGGGTAGAGCAAGCAAAATGGAAATTGAAGATGTGAATGAATGAAATCCAAGAAAGAGCTATCCTAAAACTAATAGATGCTCTTTTCAACAGCTCAAGACTTTCTCACCATTAAAGACATCTCGAATTCCATTATATTTATATATATATATATTATAATATATTAATATATATATATATATATATTATATAATATACAATGGGACAATCAATGTCCTCTTTGCAAGTCACATGAAGAGATCACAAGCACCTTTTCTTACAATGCAGATATGCATCACAAGTATGCAAAATTTTATGGAAAGTTTTAGATCCAAATTTGAGATGGTCTGGAAGAGATTTAAGTGATACTTCTAAGTTTTGGCGGTTGGACAAGCAAGTTTTCCCTTCAAATCCATACCAAGTCTGCTAGTAGCAGGCATTTAGCGAAAATAGAATTATGTGTGTTGCAGGATAATGTCATTATACCAAAGGTGTGTGTAGCGAAGGTGGCAACATTAACATAGGAATACAAATCAGATCCAAATCTTAACAAGCATAGTATCTGTTAGTTTTTGTAGCATTGGATATGTCCTAGCCACGAAATTTTGTGGACGAGCTAGAGTAAATGAGATCTCCAAAACCCAGAAATCGTTTTTGGAAATTCCACTTATAAATAACTTAATTAGATTATTAACCAATTTTTAAATATTTCCTAAGTCTAAACTTAGGGAATATAGTTAACTAATCAGTATTAATTAAGTCAAGGTGAGAATCATCTAGAAACTCACATGGATCGATCCAAAGATGATCTTAGCCATCGATTATGTTTTAATCTTGTCCGTTCGTGCTCCAACAAAGGATTATAAGAGGAGGTTGGTGTGGTGATGGAGAGATCACTTAAGCAGTTCGATTTATGAGTAGATCGATTTCCAGAGTAGCAATACTCAGTTGCTGGAGGGAGAACTAGAGATCGAAGAAATGAGAGAGGGGTACAGTGGGGTTGGAGGAGGCATTCTAGATCCAGCAAATGCATTTGTAAAGAGGAAGAAGAGCCACAAAGAGGCTGATGCAGGGGCAACACAATAGTCTTTAGAGGTAAGATCAATTTGCTGAGAGGGATAGACGTTTTCAGTTCCAAAGGTCGGGAAGGAGTCCTAGAGTGCCCGAGAAGCATCTTTCCAATTAGAAGAAGGCATAACCACTTCATTGGAGACCAATATGAGGCTAAACATCTCACAAGTTGCGCAAAGAAGTGCAGAGGCTGATACAGAGGGTTAGAGGGCTGAATTTTAGAAGGCAAGTCATGTTGGGAGATTGCATGTGGGGTGAGGAAAATTCCTCACTAGATTTTTGGCCAGTATTTTTCTCTGTAGGATTTCCAGATTTCGAATCCAATTGTACTCAGAATTTCTCACTGTTGCATAATAATAAAACCCTCAGTTGTTGCACTTGTTTTCCCAAGTTGGGTTTTTTCTGAGGATTTTTGTCCAAAAATAATTGTGTTGTTTTTATCTATGTGTGTGCTAGCATTTCTCAATTTCCAGCGCATTATTTTTCTGAAATATTTTATTTGTGAAGGTGGCAGTGTATTTATTTTGATATTTACCGTAGCAAATAAATTGTTAATTAATTAACAATTAGGAGAAATAATATTAGTTGTTGAAATATGATTCCTGTTTTCGGAATTTTCATATGGTATTAGAGCGTAGTTGATCAACCAGAGAGCTCAAAGGTCAAAAGAGAAGGAATGTCACTGCTCATTGTGGGTTGCAAGTTAAAATTCCCAAGAGTAGGACAATCATTCTACCAGGAGGTTGAGTTGCTTGTGGAGGTTTTATTTTTCTAAGTGAGGGGCAGAAAAATTTGATCTTTCTAGATTGAGTGATTCTAGAGGTAGAGGGAGAAACTAAGAGTTTTGGTTGCGCATATCTATAGTTAGAAGCAGTGGTTTTTGTAACAGTTTGCTAGATCAGAGCCAACGTCGGGGTGGAAGAGAGAAGAGCACACACAGAGGGAAAATTTTTCTTAGGAAACTTCTAGTCTCAAGAAGTTTGATTTTTCCTTGTAGATCGACAGTCATTGTGAGTAGATCTTCTCACTGCAAAAGGGAGCGCAAATAATAGAGCAACAACCGAGTAGAAGGAAAGAGCAAGTTTTCGACTATTCTTTGAGATGGACACTACTGGGCTTTGTGATTATGACAGGTTGGATGGAGCTTCCAACTACATCATCTGGAAGGCAAGGATGTCCTTCCTTCTAGATGAATATGGCTTGAAAGCCTATATTAATGTAGTGGTGGCAATTCCCACGAATGCAGATAAGCTGAAAGAATACAAAAGGGAGATGGCATGGGTGAAAAGGTTGATCCTAGGGGGATTCGAGGATCATATAGTCTCGCATATAGCTGGAAAAGATACTTCCAAGCAGATGTGGGATGCTCTCGCCATGTTGTATCAGGGTACTTCTGAGCAACGAAAAATGTACCTCGAGGAGAAGCTGAGGCTAATCTGGATGTAGAAAGGGGAAGGCATAGACCCCTTCCTCACCAAGATTCAGGGGGTCTGGGACCAGTTGTCAGATGATGGGGAACACCTCAACCCCCAAAGCTAGTGAGATTTGTACTCAACAATGTCTCTGAGAACCGATTGGCATTTGTCCAAATCATATTGGGCAAAGATAAGATACTAGACTGGGACAGGATGTGGGATGACTTGCAACATGAGGAATTGAGGTAAGCTATTTTAAAGAGCTTCATCAGTGGCAAAAATGGAAGATCAAAGCAGGTGAAGGAGGAGAATGTGGCCATCACATCTAAGGGTCCCAATTAGGGGCACGATGAGCAGAGGAAGAAGAACAAGGACTTATCGAAGGTTAATTCGTTCAGATGTGGTGAGA
The DNA here is from genome assembly GCA_000404065.3 of Pinus taeda. Lineage (NCBI taxonomy): Eukaryota > Viridiplantae > Streptophyta > Pinopsida > Pinales > Pinaceae > Pinus > Pinus taeda. The sequence goes on along the minus strand of APFE031296729.1, from coordinate 199,695 downwards.
TTGGTCACTATAGTACCCAATGTCCTATCAGGAAGAAGGATAAGGAGGAGAATCAGGACCAAAATGCAACTTCAACAGAGATTGATATGCTGTCCTCCAGGCTAGAGGAAGACTTTACCATGTTTGTTGATATACCTCCAGGAGAGAGGTGGGGATATTTGGTGTTGTAGCCTGATATCACTACAGATGGGCTGGATCCTTGAGGAGTCCACCTCATGGATCAATACCTGACTACGGGTCCCACAATATACAGTAGTAGGATGGATCAGTGGCAATTGATGTAGTTCATACTAGAGTGACAGTTGCAGAGACTAGTAGTAGTCAGATGTTGAGGAGCACAGTGCAGAGTTAGCAATAGTGCAATTGGAACGATGTAGAGTAAACAACATCGCAAAGTCTTCAGTGTTGTTGAGAAATGACAACAAGAAATTCCAGTTTAATTTATCCTTGAACGAAATTGTGATTAAAATCGAATTCTATTCTCATGGCAACTTTTAAATAATTAATTAAGTTGAATTGACTTAATTAGCTTAGGAATTTTGAGTTGAAAGTCTCACTGTAGTCATGTATATGTTCTCCCTAAATTTTAGGGGTCTAGGATGAGTTTATTTGAGTTGTAATTAGATAACTCAGTTTGAATGAGTGATAAACAGTTAAACTAGTTCTAAATGTTTGTGGAACTAGTAGAAGTCTAGTAGTGAGTTTGTGCACTAGTGCATCCTCAGGTGCTACTCCAGCTAACTGAAGATTCCCTCATGAGAAACTCATGCATGTCAGTTCAAAGAAAGACCCAGTTGAGACTAGAGTGCAACGACAATGTTCAATTGTAGAGTGATCTGAGTTGTATAGGTCATGCATGCAATCAGAGAAGGAGCTAAGTTTGGATTGTGCAGTTATGGAGGAAGGCTTTCCCAATTAAATATGGGTTGATCCTCACAGGAATTGCACAAGGAAATAGGGGGTCAACAAGTAGCATAAATTGGCTAAGTGTTGGTCAGTGCGGGCTTGTGAGGCAGAGAGTTGATCATGCTTGTGCGGAATTATACTTGTGAGAACAAGCTTTGTATTATCACTCATATTTATAATTAATGCAATAGATAGTCAGAGTTTTGAATAGTGGCTTTCCCCAAAGAAAATATTGTGTTATGTGTCTTTGATTATCTTCCTCTTGTCGATTATTGTTTTCATCAATTCTTGATTTCCGTTGTTTAAAGACTAGAGTAGATTCTTGTCCTGTGTTTTAGTACATTACATGAGTTGTGAATCTACATGAAAATCTACACGATATTGGAGATGAAGATAATATACTAGAGGGGATTTCGAGTTTTTGAGTTTTAGGTTATAGATGAAATTCGAATTTGCAATACATACATCAGGATCAACAGATGACGTTCTACAGTTTGTGGCTTGAGTATGCCTTGGAAGGAGGCTAAAACTATATAGCCTGGAAGGATAGAATGGAGGTTGTGTTGGAGGATAATGGCTTGAAGGAATTTGTTGATCAATACATTCCTAAGCCAGCAGCATTAGATGAACAAAATATGCCTGAATGGAAGAAGTGTGCGGCGAAGGCGAGGCAGATAATCCTTGAGGGAGTTCGAGACCACATTTTCTCGAGTCTCCATGGGAAGGAAACTCCATATTCTATGGGGAAAGCATTGATGAACCTATTCTAGAACAACAGTGACCATAGGAAGTTGGCATTAAAAGGTAAACTTTGAAAAATCAAGATGGAGAAAGGCGAGACCATTACAGAATACTTGACCAAGTTCACTCACTATCGTGATGAGCTTGGAAGTGTTGGAATAATCGTTGCCAAGGATGATATGGTGAGCCTAACTATCCTAGGCCTTCCGAAGAGTTGGAATAGTTATGAGGACTTTGTCAATGGAAGGGAGAAGCTTCCAGATTGGGAACGACTATGGTTGATTTGACACATGAGGAGATCAGAAGGAACACCAGAGATGGTTCCTCATAAAAGAATGATGATGAGGAAAACTATCCCTTAGAGGGTAAGGAAAGGAAAGGGAAACGGAAGGCATCCCATTCCAAATTGGATTCTTGCCATGGAGGTAATAAGAAAAACATGACAAAAGTTAAGTGCTTTCATTGTCACGAGCTGGGTCATTTTTCTACAAATTGTCTGCTCAAGAAGAAGTCCTTAGGAGGAGCGGCAAGTGAGGCATTGGATTCTCAATTAGAACTGGACTTTAATCTCATTGCATGCATGGTGTCAGCAATGATGGGTAGTCTATGGTACCTTGACATTCGAGCCTCATTCCACATGACTGGTGAGGAGGAGTTGTTCAATGACCTATAGGAGAAACATATCCAGATGTATATCAAGATGGGTGATGACGGGAGGTATAGAGCTACTGGATTGGGCACAGTTACTTTTCAGAGGGAGAAGGGAACTCCTCTCACCTTGAGGGATGTTATGTATGTGCTCGGGTTGAAGAAGAACTTAGTATCGATCACCATTCTTGAGGATAGAGGCTATGATGTGATCTTCTTGAAAGGAAAGGCGTTCCTTCAACACATAGCCATGGTTCAAGTAAAGAAGATAGGGATTCGATTTAAGAATGTCTATAAGATGGAGGTGGAGGATTGTGCTGCTTTGAGCACAAAAGTAGAGAAGATGCAGATCCGAGATGTTGGCGAGTTGTGGCACAGGCGATTGGGCCACTTGCATCATGGGGCTTTGAAAATGATGCAACATATATTTATTGGTCTTCCCAAAGGTACGCTAGAGCAAGTTGATACATGTAAGGGGTGTACTTTGGGAAATTAATCCAAAGCTTCCTTTCATGACATCCAAGGGGTGTATTTTGGGAAAATACACCAAATCTTCCTTTCATGACAAAGATAGTCAAGCATAGGTGATTCTAGAGTGAGTCCATTTAGATGTCTGTGGCCCATTCTCGACAACATCCATGGCCAAACACATGTATTATGTTATATTTGTTGACGATTTTTCTCGTAAATGTTGGATATTTTTCATGCAGAAAAAGGATCAAACTTTCACAAAGTTTTGTGAATTTAAAGCATTGGCCAAGAAAGAGTCTGGAAAGAAGTTTAAATCTCTAAGGAGTGATAATGGTGGTGAGTATGTGTCAAATGAGTTTAAGAACTTTTGTGCAACAAAAGGGATTAAATAGGAGTTGACAACACCCCTTAACCCACAATAGAATGGGGTGGCCAAGAGGAAGTAAAAAAGCATTGTACGGGCAACACAGACAATGTTGCATGATGAGGGCCTACCACTACACTTGTGGGCTAAGGCATGCAACATAACGGTTTATTTACAGAACCGTAGCTGACATTGGATTCTTGGTATGAAGACACCAGAGGAGGCTTATTTCGGTAAGAGGCTAGATGTTGGTCACTACAGGATTTTTGGGTCATCAGTATATTACCATGTGACCAGAGATGCACGAAAGAATCTTTAGCTGACCACAAAGTCAGGGATATTTGTGGGGTACACTGATACACCTCAAAACTATCAGGTGTACTTACCGACTAGCAGGATGACAATGGTTTGTAGGGATGTCAGATTCGATGAGGAGAAGGCCATACAAGTTTCCCTTGAGAGGGAGCTACAGCTTGAGCTACATGTGGTTGAGGAGATTTTAGCTCCTAAGGTTTAGGAGACTCATATTGATGTGGATCAACCAAATACAGAGGATCCAGGAGTGGAGGAAACCACTTAGGCAGAGTCTTCTAGAGATGGGAGAAAGTGCACCAAAGAGGCTGACAGGCTATTGCATGATGCACGGGAGAATGTGGGAGCACCCATATCTCAGCGCAGACGGAGGAGGTCACCTGAGAGGTACACTGGATACATGGTTCTTATAAGTAGATGTGTTGAGGTAGGGCCATCTTCCTTTAAGGAAGCAGTGCAACAACCGGTTTGAGTTGATGCCATGGTGGAGTATGACTCCATAGTTTGTAATAGTGTTTGGAATGTGGTCCTGAGACCAAAGGGCAAGTCAGTGGTGAGCTCCCAATGGATTTATAAGGTAAAGCAAGCTACAGATGGTAGTGTGGAGAACCATAAGGCCAAGTTTGTGGCCCGTGGCTTTTCACAGGTAGAGAGGATTGACTACGATGAGGCCTTTGAACTTGTTGCAAGGTACTCATCGATCAGATCTATATTGGCACTATCAACATAGATGGGTTGGAAGATACATCAGATGGATGTAAAGACAACCTTCCTTAATGGCACAATTGAGGAAGAAGTGTACATAGAGCAACCTAAAGGTTTTGAGACCTTCGACCGTGAGTCACATGTGTGTCGACTCAAGAGAACATTGTATGGGTTGAAGCAAGTACCTCGTGCTTGGTACAATAGGATCGATAACTACTTTACCAGGTTGGGCTTCACCAAGAGTGCAGCAGATGCGAACATGTACCACATAGTGGTGGAAGGTAAATTGTTGATCATAGTTTTGTATGTTGACGATTTGATTATGATATGTGATGATCAGATGATCAAGTCTTGCAAGGAGAACCTTGCAAGAGAGTTCGAGATGAAGAACAAGGGACTCATGCATTACTTTATGGGCATCAAAATATGACAGGGTGATGGGGAATTGTTTGTGTCTCAGGGAAAGTATGCCAACAAGATACTCAGGAGGTTCTGCATGGAGAGCAACAAACCCATGAAGACTCCTCTAGCGGGTAACTGGAGGAAGGAGGATGCTACTTTAGGGGAAGTAGTGGAATCTACTGTTTACAACTAGCTTATGGGTTCACTCATGTATTTGGTGAACACATGAATGATATGTGCTATGAAGTTAACTAGCTTAGTCAAGCGATGGTTAGGCCTACCAAGCTATATTGGAAGGTGATAAAGCATGTGTTGAGATACATAAAGGGCACCACTCAGTATGGATTGTGGTACATACAAACAAAGGGAGTGAAGATTCAAGGCTTTACTAATGCAGATTGGACAGGGAGTCCATCCAATAGGAAGAGAACATCAGGATGGATCTTCAACATTGGGTCAACGACAGTTTCTTGGTACAACAAGAAACAAATATCAATTGCATTCATTTCGACAGAGGCAAAGTACATGGCTACAAGTTAGGAAACATGTGAGGCCATCTAGATGAGGAAGATTCTGGTTGGTTTGTTTGGTCAACAGATGGATCAAACTATGATTTATTGCAATAGTCAGAGTTGTATCAAACTCTCTGAAAATCTAGTTTTTCATGATCGATCCAAGCATATTGATATCCGATATCATCATCTCAGAGATTGTGTATTGAGGTGGACTATGTTGTTGGAGTATGTTCCCACGAAGGAGCAAGATGTTGAAATTTTGACAAAGCCATTGTCAATATGAAAATTCAAGTTTCACAGAGACAAGATCGAGGTAGCTAATAATCCCTTTCTTGTTGAGAGGGAGTGTTGAGAAATGGAAACAAGAAATTCCAGTTTAATTTTTCCTTGAATTAAACTATGAATTAAAATTGAATTCTATTCTCATAACAACTTGTAAATAGTTAATTAAGTTTAATTGACTTAATTAGCTTAGGAATTTCGAGTTGGAAGTATTTTTGTAGTCATGTATATGTTCTCCCTAAATTTTAGGGGTTTAGGATGATTTTATTTGCGTTGTAATTAGATAAATCAGTTTGACTGAGTTATAGATAGTTAAATTAGTTCTAACTATTTGTGGAACTAGTAGAGGTCTAGTATTGAGTTGATGCACTGGTGCATCCTCAGGTGCTACTCCAACTAACTAACATTCCCTCATGAGAAACTCATGCATGTCAGTTCAAAGAAAGACCTAGTTGAGACTAGAGTGCAGGGACAATGTACTATCAATGGTAGGGTGATCCGAGTTGTACAGGTCATGCATGCAATCAGAGAAGGACCTAAGTTTGGATTGCAAAGTTATGGAGGAAGGATTTCCCAATTAATTATGGGTTGATACTCACAGGAATTGGGCAAGGAAATAGGGGCTCAACAAGCAACAAAAATTTGCTAAGTGTGGGTCAGTGCAGGCTTATGAGGTAGAGAGTTGATCATACTTGTGCAGAATTGTTCTTGTGAGAACACGATTTGTATTATCACCAATATTTCTAATTAATGCAATAGATAGTCGAGATTTTGAATACTGAATTTCCTTAGAGAAAAAAATGTGTTATGTGTCTTTGATTATCTTCCTCTTATTGATTATTGTTTTCATCTATTCTTGGTTTCCGCTGTTTAAAGAGTGGAGTAGATTTTTGTCCTATTTTTTAGTGCATTAAATGAGATGTGAATCTACAGGAAAATCTACAATTATAGTGTAGAGGCTAGTAGCAGTCAGAGACCCGGGTGATAGATGCATTACACTGATCACAATTGATTTAGTATTTTGGATGCTTTTCAATTGCACATGTTGCAGTTGCAGCAACAACATATGAGAGGGAGTTGTAGTGTAGATGTAGTGTTGGCAATAGTTCAGCAGAGTTAGTAGCAGCACAGACGCAGTGACAAAGTTGCGCAATAGTTGGTGGGCAGTGTGGCCAAACATCAACAGTGCAACAGGAGATGATGTAGAGACAGGGTGTTTCTACAAGGTGTGCAATAGTACTAGAACACGCTCCTCGCTAAGAGGGAGTGTTAGTTTTTATAGCATCATATGTGTTCTAGCCACGAAATTTTGTAGAGAGTCTAGAATACATGAGATCTCCAAAACCCAAAAATCGTTTATAGAAATTTCGCCTAGACATGACTTAATTAGATTATTAATAATTTTTTAAATATTTCCTAAGTCTAAACTTAGGGAATATGGTTAATTAATCAATATTAACTAACTCAAGGCAAGAATCATCTAGAAACTCACTTAGATTGATCTATAGATGATCCTAGCCATTGATTATGCTTTAATCTTGGCCATTGGTACTCCAACATAGGATTATAAGAGGACGTCGATGTGGTGATGGAGAGATCACTTGCACATTTTGATTTCTGAGTAGATCGACTTCCAGAGTAGCAACAGTTAGTTATCGAAGATAGAGTTAGAGATCAAAGCAAGTGAGGGAAGGGAAGAGATGGTGAGGCTGGAGGAGGCATTCCAGATCTAGGGAGTCCATTTACAGAGAGGTAGAAGAGCCACAGAGAGGCTGATACAGGGGCAACGCAACAGTCTCTAGAGGTAAGATCGATTTGCTAAGAGGGAGAGACATTTTTTGTTCCATAGGACGAGAAGGACTCCCAGAGTGTCGAAGAAGAATATTTCTAGTCAACAAAAGGTATAATGACTTCATCAGAGACCAATCTAAGGCTATATGTTCAACAAGTTGCGTAGAGGATGATGCAGAGGGTCAAATGGTTGAATTTCTGAAGGCAAGTCATGCCAGGAGATTTTCTCTGGGGTGAGGAAAATTCCTCACTAGATTTTTTCCAAGTATTTCACTCTGTAGGATTTCCATATTTCAGCATCCAGTTGTACTCAAAATTTCTCATGGCTGCATAATAATAAAACCCTCAACTGCTGCATCAGTTTTCCCAAGTTGGGTTTTTTCGAGGACTTTTGTCCAAAAATAATTGTGTTATTTTTATGTGTGTGTGTGCTTGCATTTCTCAGTTTCTAGCACATCAATTTTCCACGGTATTATATTTGTGAACATTTCCATGTATTTATTTATTTATTTTAGCAAATAAATAGTTAATTAATTAACAATTAAAAGAAATAATATAAATTGTTGCAATAAGGTTTCAGTTTTTGGAATTTTCACAGTATCTTGATCTTTCTTGAAATTGATTATGGATATCCGTGGGGCTACTTTGATGGGGATAATCAAGGCCATCTTCCCAAATGTGGTGTAGGGGTAGCATTATATCTTAGTCTATCACACATGTATTTTCGAGACTCCTTGGGAAAAGGTTCAAATAAAAAAACAAAATTTGTAGCTCTTTGGTTTCTGTTAGAGTTGTTAGCTCTGCTACATAACTTCGGTTCTTGAAGGACAGGGACTAGCTCGATCGGATTGAGCACGCTCAAAGGAGGCACACGGTGGTCATCATTCCTATTTCTCTTGTCTCGCTTACCCTCCGTTGTCTCCATTCCCTCTGCTTTTCTTCTAAAAACCAACAACACCCTTGTTTCTTAAGCCTCGGGTGTTAAAACCCAAAATCTCATAAAACCACACCCATATGGCTGCGCGCCTTCACAAACTCATCGCCGTAACCTCAGTCATTGATTTCCGCCTGCCGATCTAACGACTCCTGTCACATCGACTTACGCGATCGTTTCCCCGCCGTCCAATCACCTCCGCCATGATCATATGACATTCGCTCTCCCTACGTCCACAAAGTGATGGGATGTTAACGCGCGATGGAGAGTGGTTTTCCTCTCTCCCTGTCGCCACACGTCGCGCATTGAATGGGATCACGCACCCTCACCCTTTTACCACCCAACGCCCAACAGCGGTGCGATCAAAACTGCTTACCACGTAAACTTATGTCCCCGCCCGATAACCGTCACGCGCCTTCTCCGTCCGATCACTGTTGGATCTGGTCACCTAAGATCTAACGACTCACGATCATTCCGCTCCCGCTTCTTCAGATATCCCCTTCGACTCATATTCGCCATCTATCCTCCCGATCCAATGGCCAGTCTCGCTCCTCCATCCAGCTCGTACATTCGCCATGCAGTCCACACCCCTTGACCATTTCCGTATGCCCGAAGGACGAAGGTGACCGGCTCACCAGTACCCATTACAACTGCTCCTCAACAACCACATTCAACAAACAATATGGCCGAAGAGGAAAATGACAGAGCACGAGAAGAAAATTGCATTTAGCATTTATGGACTTCATGGTTACGAACATTTCATCTACCGGAAAGGACAACAGAGCACCTGTAAAGATCGGATTCGTCCACCAAAGTAAGTAAACGCACTCAGAGACTCCATCAAGTATTTAAATGTGGTTGGTGGTCAATTATGACCCCTCCATACCTAGAATGGCCAAGTGCCTTTATAATGAAACTCTATATATACCCACAAGCAAGATGTAATTAGGGTTGATGGTTGATATTTTCATGTAACGTCCAACTTCTGGAGACTGTAACTACTTTGACACTTGTAGCATCTCGTCTTCATTTTCAGTTAATACAAGCTTCTTTTACTATTAATTGCTCACTTTCCATTTCTATCCTCTCCTAAGCTATGCCTAATATGCTATATTCCTGAACTCTTGATGTTTAGCATTAGAATAGTTGTCATCCTATTTCTGTGTTAAAGTCTTGTATGTATCATTGAATGAGTTATTCAGGTTTCTCTTCTTCTGGTGCCAAAGAGCTATCATCCTGTCTGTGCATTGGTAGATTAGATTTGCATACTTCTTTACTAGTTGCAACTGGCCATCACATGGTCTTGTGCATCTACTAGTGTGGTCAATATTCTCCATATTCACCCAATCTTAAAACTGTGAGTAGTTGGTGATCTAAAGCCTTGTATTCTGGGGGTGTTCATGCATGTATAGAGTCAAGCAAAGTAGAAGTGGTTATCTGGCTTGGACAAGCATCATTCCTTCCATTCATCCATTTGCAACAATAAGTTGAATTTATATGTTACCAGGCATCTCCGAGCTACAACCTAGGAGAGTTTCTTGGAATCCTAACAAGAGTTAGCTAGGCAGAAGGGCCTCACATTGTTATAGATCTTAGGAGACTCAACTTTAGATTCAATGGGCCAATAACGGATCTAAAGTAAACATTCTTGGATTGGAAACATTGTTGTCAGATATCAGGGATGTTGTTAGCACCTTTGAACACATATCTTTCTATCACATTCTATGTGAACTCAACATGGAAGCTAACGACTTGTCAAAAGAAGTTGCTTCCTTATCCAATGGTACAAAAAGGTACTATGAATTTCCTGATAGAGTGGAGACCTAGCCAATGGAGACAAATGTTTCCTTCTAATCTACATTTATGCATTTTTATACCATAGGCTTGACTTATGATGTGTAGCCAACTACTGGTTTTATGCTTAGAGGGTGTAATGTGGGGTATTTTAGTTAAACATTTTTTCAAGGATCATGATTTTTGGATTTTTTGTTGACACTGAAGTGCTACAACACTCATGACAATATGAAAACATATGTATATATTCCCATCTAAATATATGACTTTTTTCCTTGAAAAAAAGTGATAATATTCTTTGAAGGGGACCAAATTCCTCATAGTAAGGAATAATCCGAGTTGATTTTCTATTTTAGATAAAGACATGCAAATGGAACTTACACAGAAAAAATATACATAAAATATTAGAGTTTTACCAAGAAGGGGATTTTCTATAATTCATGATATGAAAAACAAACTCAGAGCACCATTACTAAAAACAAGGCCAAGCCAACATTTTATGTTTAACCCCAATAGTGCTTCGTATGAAATCGGGCATCCATGGGCCACGTGAAGACAACCAATAACAGACTTATATAGGTGTATAATAACGATCAATAGGGTTGCAGATATGCCAATATCTCTGAGTCTCTGGAGCAAGGCCTCCCTCGAAACAAAGTCAAAATCTTTCCGAAAATCTACGAAACAACAATAGACTTTTGAAGAGCAGTTTCGTGCCTCCTCAATCACGGCGCGAAGGGTGAAGATGTGGTCAATGGTCTAATGATCTAATCGAAAACCTGCCTGTCCCCTAGTTCTGAGTTGTCTCTGCTCAATATCATTGGAGAGCTTCCTATGTATAACAGTAGCATACAACTTCGAGAACGTGTGGCCACCATGATTGTTCTGTAGTTATTGGGATTTGAGTTGGAACCTGATTTGTGGATTAGATGGATGATGTGGTGTGACCATGTCAGTGGAAAACCTTCACAGATTACATGGTTGAAGAGATAAGCCAAGTAGCTAACCAAAGAATGAAAACCATGCTTAAAGAACTTTGCTTGGTAGCCTTCCTCATCGGTTGCTTTGTTGTTGTTCATCACCCAAATGGCCTCTCTAATATCTCTGTCTGAGAATAGGTAACAGGAAGAGGGTGGGGAGGTAACATGAATTTGGGGGGAATATCATAAAGGTTGGAAGTGTGAGAGAACATGGATGTAGGGTTGAGGTCATGTGGAAGAGGGAGCGTCGAGGAAGGATAGTACACCAAAATTGTTTAGGGGAGTAGGAAAGGAGAGCAGAAAGTTCCTGTCTTCTATGAGAGATAAAGAGTCGTTTCTTGTGATGACGGAGATGATGATAAGAATATTTGAGGTGAGAGTAGAAGGGTTGAGAGTGGGTGAAAGCATATCAAAGTTCTCAATGTAGAGTCTTGCATTTTTCATCGTACCATTTGTTCATGGGGAAAGATCCAACTTTAGGGGAGATGGAAATGGAACGAGTGGAGTGGGGGAAGGATTTGAGTGCTGCTTCCCAAATGGCAACTGAAAGATAGGTGTATTTAGTGGAAGTAGATTCAAGCAAGGAGAACTAGGTCTTTGATGGGAGCATCTTGCATAGGGTAGAGGAGAAGATGTTAGGATCTCCTTCATCAAATCAGAAGGTAGTTCGAGGTGGGCCTCAAGGGGAGGGATGGGGTGGAAGGGGAGTGTCAAACTAGAGAGAGAAGGAAAGAAGTGAATGATCATCATGGGGGATGGGGGAGACTGAGAAATGGAAAATAAAAGGGAGCAAGTTATGGCTAGTGAGTACATAATCAACTGCACTCACACCCCCGCCATATGGCCGACATGTGAAAATGTGAGAGTCTGGGAAACAAGGGAGACCATTTAGAATAAAAAAATCCTGGGATTCCCCCTACTGCAATAGATTCTTACCATAAACTCTAGTGGGCCCCAAAGCATCATCTAACATCTGGTGAAGCCCTACTGAATCTGGATCTATCCCCTCGGTACAAAACACATCCTTTGATCAGTCATGGAGAAGGATCTGGAGATCTCTAGTGCGAGCATTGAAGTCACCTAGGAGGATGAATTCCCAATAACACAATATTGGGTGATGATGGTGTACAAGTCTATAAAGGGGTACCCATTTGAGCCATTATAGACGGAAAATGGTGAAGAGGTTGGGTGGAAGTAACAAACTGCAATGTATATGTCCCTTGGAGGAGAGACTCTGACGCTAATCTGAATCCACATAAACCTGGAAAAATCATATTCGACTACCAAAGATACCCTGTTCCGGAGTGAGTCACTAGCCAAACAAGAGACTCCACCTGATCCTCTGTCCCCTCCTGAGCTCCTTGTCTCTGTTAGCATTATGATTATGGTTTGGCTCTATGGTACAGGTGTTGTACTTGATGACAACTCACTCATGTGGCAGATCTTAATTCGGGCACTCAAAATCATGGAAATTAAGGAACCTGCAGGTAATCCTAGAAGAAGCTGCGGACCCGCAGGTACATCGACCAAGGAGTGCGGACATGCACGCAGGTTCTCCATTCAGTAGGTGTCGACCTTAGTTTCACTCTCTCCAATTCATAAAAGTGCGTGCACGTGGGAATCTTCTTGAATGGCTCATGGTATTAGTTCGACAATTTTTGATCCTATGGTTTTGGTCTGTGGTATTGCATCTAAAAATATTGATCCAAGGTATTGGGTTCATGGTATTGTGTTATTATTGTTTTGGACCGTGGTATTGTGAAAGGCTTGCCTATAAAAAGGAAAGGAGATCTCTTGGCCAAACACTTGTGAAATTTGAATATCTTAAGATCTGAAATTTTGGGTGATTGATTTTAAAAGCTAGATCTAAATCAAGGAGAAAACTTAAGGAGAATCTATTGATAAGTCATGATCTCTCAGGCGCATGAGCAGATCGGTGGATCTGACTGATTGTGACACATTAGAGCACTGGTAATTTGGCCATAATCTGAAGTCCGCAGGCGATTCGAAGGTGCAGTGTGGGGGTACAAAGCGAAGAAAAAGGCGAAGTGCGGGGATACGCAACGCAGAGAAAGGCGCAGTGCGTGGTACGCAGCGCAGGAGAATGCGCAGTGCGGGCCACATGCAGAGCTGCAAAAGGAGAAGTGCGAGGTACGCAATGTGGGAAGAGGAACATTGCGGAGGTACACGTCTGACAGATAGTAAGAGTGTGGACCTGAGAATAAGTATGCAGAGCAGAAGAACCACCAGTGCGGATCTACGCAGTTTAGTCTCAGAAGGGTTGCGGATATATGCAGGCCCCTATTGGTGAAGTTGCAGACTTATCTTGAAACATTTGTTGACTGTCTTTTATCTATTGCTGCAGAATTCTGGGTTTAGATTTCTGGTATTCTTTTCTGTTTACAGCATTCTGAAGAGTTGGGTGATTCATTGGGTTATTGTATAAGGAGATTGGGTGATTTGCATGTACTTGATGATTATTTGATCTTCTTGGATGCAGTTTGAAAATTCATGAAACGTGGTCCTTCAAGAAGTAAAAGAGCTAAGGGGGTTGTAGCTCCCTTCCAGGAGAGACTGGGAAACGAGAGAGAGTTTTAGCTCTCTGCAAGTTGTAGCCTGCATACTGGTAAAGGACTACACCAGTACAAAATCATTTTAAAAGAAGTTTCTAATTGAAAGAAGATAGAGACATATTGCAGCAGGTGGTTTTCACCCACATTGGGTTTCCACCTTATATCTGGTGTTCTTTGGTGTGACTATCTATTTTTCTTGATTCTCGCTCATTATTATATGGTACTGACATACAAGATTAAATTAAGTATAAATCAAGAAGACATATTGAAAAGAATTTGATAATATGGATTCACCCCCCTCTTAGTATTATTTCCAATAGAAGATATATTTCCATCCATCTCTCAACAAGAGCAAGACGAATTTGGCTTTGCAGCTGAGATTTGGAGGACGACTGCAACAACAAATCTGAGAAAATTGTGCTCAAAGAACCCTACTTTTCTCTCAGTACAAGCCGAATTTAGTAAAATCATTCTCTCTTGACGTTAATTGGGTCCGTTCTGGACAAAACCCATGTTCCATATTTTCCAGATTCTTCTCCATTTTCTCAGAATCTCAACCGCAAAACTGTCACTTCTTATTCCTACGCATTTCTGAGTTGGCACTTTTAATGATCAAATCTTCAATCTAGAAATTGTCTTGGAGGCTAAAAATGGTGAATAATGTTATAACCAACTTATTAAAACTATCATTGATAAAATAATTCATGATCATAAATTTATTAGAAATAAAGGAGAATAAATAATATTCCTCCATAAGAGCATAAATCATTTATAAAATGGATTTAAATGATAAATTCTAACAAATGATATAATAGAGAAGAGTAAAAATATATGAAATGAGTGTTACAAAGTGGTCGTATTCATGGCCCAACACCTGCTGGAAATAAATAGGAAGAGCTGGCATAAGAGGTTGGTCAATGCACTTTGGGCAGATTAGGTTAGTCAGAAGAAATCCATAGGTACATCACCTTTCAAGCTTGTTTATGGAGTTGATACAGTATTTCCTACTTCTCTCACTGCCCCGGTAGTCAAAATTCTTCAGGAGGCCGACAGTGAAGAAGATCCCATGCAGAGAAGGTTGAATCAAATGGTCCACTTGCAGCAGACCAGAGAAGAAGTTTTCAAGAACACATCCAAATTGCAGGAGAAGATCAAGAAAATTTATGACAGAAAGGCAAAGGTAGACAAATTTCAATGGGATGATGTAGTGCTCAAGTGGGATGCGAGGAATGAGGAAAAAGGTAAGCACGGCAAGTTCGAGAACCTTTGGAAAGGTCCTTTCAAGATTGCAGCATATTGGGGTCAGGATGCCTTTCTTCTGAAGGAAATGAATGGGGAAGATTGTCTAGGAGGGCCGATCAATGGTCAGCTGCTCAAGCGGTACCATTTCTGAGTTATGAACATTGCTTCCACTGCCACTGTAAATACAATTTTATTTCAGTTTAGTTAGAGTTTGTTAAGTTAGTCTTTGAGTCATTTCAATGTCAAATTTGAGTCAGTTTTTTGGTCATTTCAGTTTCATAGATGAGTCAGAGTCCTGTGTTGTTTGTCGAAATGATGACTCCATAGCCCAATGGACGAAGGCACTGTCTAGCTCTCCAAGAGATCTACTATTCTTGGCACCTCCAAGGAGCTACCATCCCCCATTGGAGCCAATGTTAGAGTTAGTCTTGTCAGTCCTCCGTCAGAGACCAAAACTCTTTATGCATTTCATTTTTAGGAGTCTTGCTCCATTCACTCAGCTGCATTTCGCTAGGGGCATGCCATAATCTAACGGAAAAGGTCATGCTAGTCACTTCCCCTCATGTCTGGCTCCTGCTGGCTCAGGTATTTTGTCAATGATCACTAAAGTCCATGACAGTTAAGGTCTAGTCCTTTAAAGGACAAAAGTCATTTTTGATCATTAGGTCTAGGGATTCATAAATTTGGTCTTCAATCATGTCTAGTAAAGCCATGCAGACCAGAGTGAGGCCCTTACAGAGTTATGATTCAGAGAGTTTCATCGTCATGTTGATAGACTTCGACTCTTCTTCAAAACTCTGTTTTGAAGAAAAGTAAAATAGTGTCATTGGTGATAAAATTTTCAAAAAGGTCATCAGTTGATTTCTTCAGGTGCAGTCATGGTTTCCATGGCCAAATGCCCTGTCATGCAATCCCTGCAAAGAGTGCCAAAAATTTCATCATTTGAGCTAAAATTTCAAAGGAAAAGTGAAATTCAATGTTGCTTTAAGTCAGTGAAAAAGTGTCAAAACATAACATTAGAAAAATGGGTTTTTGAAGAGGAAAAAATTAAACCCATGACTTCCAAGTCTTTATATACAAGTTTCCACCAAAATCAAAGTCATTGTGATAATCAAGCTCATAGAGAAAGAGTGCAAAGTGTTGGAGAGTGCAAAGAATGCGTTTAGAGTAAGTTGGAGGCAGTTTCTAGGGTGCGGTGCACACACATAGGGGCGTGGCGTACACAGAGGGCGTGGCGTACATAGAGCCACCCATCAGTGCATTTTTTCACAGAGGGCATGGTGCACTGGGTTTGGCGCGTGGCGCACACCCACAAAGGGCCGAAACCGTGCCAAATCACCTCAAATTGCTTGTGAAGCCCCTCAAATTGAAAGGTAGGCTCTATATCATGGCTTGCTCATCAAAGTTTATGAATGATATGGTGGTTTATGGCTATGTTTAAATTGCAACAAAACTCATAAAACCAACCACAAGAAAACACCAAAAGCCATTGTTGCTAGGGTTGCATAATTGTGGTATTGAGGCCAAGGTTCCATTTTCACCCCTCATTTTTCCCTTTCTTGCCATTTTTCCCTATCCTCCGTTTCTTATTTTTCCTATTATCGCTACCCTAAAACACTACCAAACCATATCCCCTATCCCTCCACTCTTTGGTCAACATAACACCCCAAAATGCTACCCTATCAAATACCCAAACCCCCTACATATCCCTAAACAAACTTCTCCCCATAACCCCTATTCCCATCATATTACTCCCCTCCTAATACTCCCTTTTTTTTTCATTGTTCCCCTTGGTGGCAGATATCACAAAGGCACCCAGCTTCACACCATCATCAAAGGGCAGCCCAAGTATAGTTACACAAAGTAATCATGGCATCAGAGCATTCATTAGAGTATGAGATGGAGACACAAAGTGACTCATCCTCGAAAGAATAGGCTCCCATGAGACATCACAAGAGTGGCAAACATGTTAGGGATGAGCCAACTGCCTTCACTGAATTGCAAGCATGCTCTCTTGCCATGTCATGCTTCCAGCACCTATCATGCTTTGAATTTTGTCAAAGGGTGGCTAATATTAGAGTTCATCATGAGTTGGCCCATCTTTTTATGCTTCACCTACATGGAGGTTAGTCTATCTTGGCCGGGGTCACCTTCACATTGACACCCGAAACTATCTCAGTGGCAACAAGCATACCAAATGTTGGGGAATAGTGGCATAAGAAAAATAAGGTGGATAGGAAACATTATGAGCCTTACATTAAGGCCAGATTATTGAGGTAGCTCACAAGAGTCTTTCCATTCAGATACTTGAAAGATGAGTATGCTCCGCTCATGAAATTGATCATGAAGTACTTCAGCTATGAGGGGAGGTTCTCTCGACTATATGCCTATCACATCAAGTTTCTCATGCACCTTACCAGGGTGAGGATGATGAACCTCCCATTCTTCATTTGCAGAAACATAGAGAGGATGAACACCTTCATGCAGCATAAGACCCCTCAGCAGCAACTTTAACAGCATTTAACACTTTGCTCTTATCCAGATATTGTATATCATCAGTTGGGATTGTAGGGCATTGCTTGGAAGGACCTCATCTCGTGTGACCTCTTCAGCACTTCACAGGTACTATCAGAGGTAGAGCATGAGATGGGTGGTCCTTCTCATCAGTATGAGTGCCATGAGACCACTACTATGCCAGTATTCGTCACATATCAGAGAGGCAGTAGGCACGTGTTTGCAGCAGTAAAGCGAGTGTTATCTCCACCTGGGGCAGAAGGGGCCTCGCTTCTAGCATCGACGACATAGGTACAGGATAAGGGAAAGAGGCCCATGCATGACGAGGGCCCATCAGGTGAAAAAGTGGCTGACTTCATCCTCATTCAGGATGATGATGCAGATGTGGAGAGTGCCAGACTTAGGATGACCATCCAGGAGCAGAACACGGAGATCCAAGACCTGTCACTCAATTTGGAGAGGGCCAAATGGATCATCAGGTATTTGGAGTAGAGGAACAAGCAACTTGAGGACCAACATGAGATCATGGAGCTGCAAAGCATCCGTGAGAATCGACAAGCTACCCAATAAAGGAGGATCGAGCTCACCACCTTGGAGCAAGATATTAACAATGATCGTGAGTCTTGGCTCGAGCGGATCAACATCCACCTTGAGAGACTGATGGAGAAGGATGATAGAGACAAAACCATACTGAGGAGGATGGTTTATCATTACAGGGCACGGAACATGAGTGCAAAGGCTCGGATAAGGAGCTTGAAGGCAAAATTGAGCAGAGCAACCAAGAGACAAAAGAGGCAAAAAGAGAAAGATCGGCTTTGAATCTTGGCTGAAGGCTCTGTGACCTAGCATAGTGTCTCTTAGAGAACCTCCAGCCCAAATTTCAAGAAATTTGGGGCAATTTTGGTCACATGGAAATTTTTTGGTCACAACACAGGTTTTTTCTCCCTGTGCGCCATGCCACTGGTACGGTGCTTAGGATTTGGAGCTCCAAATTGGAAATGGCTTTCATTTTTGGATTCAACATGCAAAATAAAGACTACTGGTGCTTCGAAAAGAAATTTGGTCATGATTTGAGTCTCCAGGAGGCCAAAAACACCCAAAAAATGACCTCTCCGCCCCTATTTTGACACACAGGAAGCAGTCTTGGGAGAATGAATATTTGGAGGGGCAAATGGGCACCAAATTCAGAAATTCCACTTGGGTTGGAAAGTTGACAGGCTAGTATTTCCAACAAGCACACTTGGGGACATTTTGGACTCCTGCAGGTACCTCAAAACGGCCTCCAAAATGGCGTGATGCATATAGAATTTGGCGCGGCGCATGTAGGGAAAAAGGCCAAATTCACCTCCGTTTCGCGAAATTTCGTTTCGCGACTTTCCACATGTGGGCCCGCTCATCTACACTTCACTTTTTCGGCACATAAGGAAAATTTTAGAGCATTTTCTCTCCAGATTGGCTTCTATCCAAGTGGCAAAGGACAGCAAACAGTCACCCAAGCCATTTGTCATGTTTGTAACGCTGCACCTGTAGCTAATGGTTGGCTTTCCATCTCCGTTTCGTAATGATTCGAGAAACTCCCCAACCCTTGGTCGTTCTATCTCCTCATGGCACATTCTATATATTGTATGAAAACTATTTTCAAAGGGTTTGGTTGATTGTAATTTCTGGGAGACTGTGGGAAAGAAACTCTGTTTCTTCTTTGTATATTTTCACAGAGGATTGATGAAAGGAAACAGCTCTGTTTCATGAGATTCATGTGGTTGTGAGTGTAGCAAATGTGTCTCTTATGTTTCATATGTATTTCATTATGTTTCACAATTCATTTCATATTCATTTCCAGTGAAATTTTCTAAGTTAGATAAGGTAGAATGCATTTTTATTGCTCTGCCTATGAGAAAATTTCATGTTCAGTATGCTTCTTCTGTTGAAAAGGATTGATGTTGTCCATTCCCTTTTCACCCTCCTAAGCAATCTTTACATTCCATGTTATTTCAAACTAAATTGCTGGACTTTCTGCCTGTCTTGCCTCACGAAGTAATCTGTGCCTTTGTATTTCATCCTCTGCTCATTACTGTCTGTTGGTCCCATACCATCCCAGAAACACAGTCATTCATAAAATTGCTTCTTGTATCCATATTGACTTACTAGCCTAAGATCAATATTTCACTGTAAGTCATCTCAGGCCATTTCGTTTACTTATTCCCTGAGAGTGACTCGAAGAGAGCCCTCTCCTGTTCTGGTAGGGCTAGCTACCAGACTGAGTGTGGTTTGTGGTTATCCTGAATTTTACCTTCCTTCAGCCTAAGGCAGATTTAGGTGCTAACACAGTGGGAGAAAAGTAATGGTGGAGTGCCAATATCATTCGGTACTACATATATGAGTGAAAAGGACTAAGTATTTGGGTTTGAAAATATAGGTCACCATTCCAAATAGTGGCTTGGGATATAATGAATTGATGATCACCTAGATGAAACTAGGGTTAAACAAAAATGTCAAAGGGACTAGGATGTTCAGGAGGTAAAATGTAAGAATGATTAAGTGGATCATCTCAAGTGTGATCTAGACTAATTTGGGACTTTAGAAGTTCTTCATAATGGGGAAGAGTAATGATACTAGATTCCAAACTACCATATGCAATATAAGTTTTGGGAGAATTCCTTCTAATGGACCCTTAAAAGTGGATTCCCACTTACCCAAACATTGTGTGGAAATGTAATGACCACAAGTTGGATGTGGTTTGAATTTGTGGGTTCAAAGTAAGGGGTGAACTAATCATCATCATGGGAGATATATTTCACATGCATAGTGTATTATATGGGAGATTAATGATTAGTGGATATAATATCCATTATGTTGAGACTAAGGGGACATAAAAAACAAAATGGGTTTCTGAAGGTTCATAGTTAGATGGTTCTAGGGAATTTGAAGGTGTTTATCCCATCGATGATGAAATATAAAGGATGGGTACATAATTCTCTTCCATCTGTACATCAGGAGGACCAATCACAATAGTGGGATGACTAGTCTCCTTCTCTAGTGTAGGAGAGGTACCAAGGGACATGGGTAGAGGAGAAGAATGGGAACTATGAGTGGCATCAAGATCATAAATAACAACAAGAGTATCATGAAAATTAGATAGATGAGGGAGATTATGAAAATAATGTTTGCATGCTTCAGACAAAGAACATGGGTTATTGGTGTGTAAACCTTTATTTTTCTTGGATGATTTAGGAAAAGTGACTCTCGCTTCAAGAATATTTGGGTCTGGCTGAAGCTCATCCAAGGAAACGAATTCTTTCAATCAGGGAAAATTAGGGAAATTATCGGTGGCATAGACATGTAAATCACACAAAAACAGGGAGGATTAGTAATCTTATGTGTTTATGGTTGACTGGCTTCCGCCTAGTTTACTTTATCTTTGCCCCCAAGTTTTCTTGGATTCTTCCCCCCTCACGATTTTTTTTTTTGCAGTAGGAGAAGGCTCCTGTTGATGTTGCACTGGAACTAAAGCAATGAGAGGGTTAGTGGGAACTATTTGTACTAGAATTAGAGACACATGAGGTTTAAGTTGATTAGGAGGGGTTTTGGGAAGAGGATCAATGCACCATAATGGGGTCCCCTAGGTAAAATTTGGCAAACTCATCATAGCCATCGCAAATGTGTTGACTATTTTTGGTGGTGGGAAAAGGAAAGTCATCTACCCAAATGGATGGTTTCCAAGAGGAACCCCTCCTAAGGAACTAGATAATTATGGAGTAGCAGAGTGCTGATGAGATGTATGCTAAGGAGAGGGACATGGATACTAAGAAATTAATGACCCTTGGATCATGTAAACATTAGAAGTTCTAGTATCAATTTTAATAGGTGGTGGATCATGATATGCCCCAAGAAATGAGGAATATTTATATACTCCCAGATTCATTTCGGTGAAGGAATGCATTGTATCATTTCCTTCCATCAAGGAAATTGCATTCTCAGGAGATGCCTTAAGTTGAGTATCATAGTACATTAGTTAATTTTTGGTGATGATCTTACCATTTTGCAGAAATCTCATAGTATGATAAAAAGAATAAGTGAATTCCTTCATGGCATACATGAAGCTATTTCCTAGTAGGAGATTATAGTATAAAGGGATGTCAATAACCTCCACCTTGAGAAATATTTCCTTGTCGGCTAATTCAATGGGAGAATTATAGTACAAGCCTATAGTTTGTGAAGTGAAACCATAATATGCATGAAGGGTGATACTAAATAGATGCCAATAGTTCAAAAGAAACAAGTTGCTTCCAGACTTGGGAAGAAATCACACAATTGGATACACCTTTTTCAATAATAAACCACTAAACAATGATGATCATGATGGAGACTGGGATCTATAAGGAAACAAATGGGGAGAGCTGAGGATTATCCAATTTGTCAACATCAAGGATAGTCATGCAATTTTTTAAAGGGTCCACATTGAACTAGTATAAAATTCCATGTTACACAAGCTAACTACCATCCAAGTCATCATGTTGTTGTGGAAAATAAATTTACTGAAATGGACTAAGGCACAAGTCAAATTTAGCCTTTCTTGCTACAATTTCTAACACTCCATCTTAGCAAGAAAGGTTTCTTGCACCACCCCTATATGCACCTGTGGAATTATAATTTTCCTCTTGACAATTCCTTTGTTAAGATATTTGCATCCCACTCCTCAATTGGAATGTACTATAGTATCATAATTCTCCTCTGCACAAAATCTCGGAGCTGATGGTACTTGATATCAATGTGCTTGGACCTGTCATGAAATATTGGATTCTTAGGTAGTTTAATACAACTTTGATTATCATAATAAATCACTATCATATCCATCTCTTCACTGAAAATACCCACAAGTATTTTCATCATCCATATGGCCTCACATGTTTCTCAACTTGCATCCATGTATTTAGTCTCTACTGAGCTGAGTGACACAAACCATTGTTTCCTTATATACTAGGAAACAACTATAAACTCAACAATAAAGATAACACCTAAAGTATTTTTTCTGTTTGATGGAATCACTGCCCAATCTGCATCATTGAAGCCCTGGAGCTTCACTCCCTCTATCCTCATGTACCATAACCCATACTCATTTATGCCTTTGAGGTAACTCAACACATGATTTCCTCCCTTCCAATAAAGCTTAGTATGCTTCACCATGGCTTGACTCAACTTATTAACTGCATAACATATGTTTGGTGTTGTTTTCACCAGATACATCAAGGATCCCACAAGTTGTTTGTAGATGGTAGTATCGAGCATCTCTCCTAAAGAAGCACATTTGTAGCTAGAGGTGTGTCCATAGGCTTGCAGTTCTCCATGTGAAATCTCTGAATTATTTCAGAGGCATACCTCCCCTAACTCACAAACATCTCGCCATCACTCTACCATACTTCTAGCCCAAGAAAGTAATGCATCAAGCCCATACATTTCATCTCAAATTATCATGCAATGTCCTCCTTGAAAGAGTGGATAAATTGCTCATTCCTTATAAGTATCAAGTAATAAACATATAATACCAATATAATAAGTTTTCCATCTACCACAATGTGATAGAGATTGGCATCCACTTCACTTTTGGTGAATCACAATCAACTGAGATATGTGTCGATCTAAGTGTACCATGCTTGGGGCATCTATTTGAGACCATATAGGGCTCTCCAAATTATACACACATGTGTCTCCTTCTCATATATCTCAAATCCCTTTGGTTGTTATATGTAAATCTCTTCCTCAACAACACCATTGAAAAAGGCAGTCTTCACATCCATTTGGTGGATTGTCCATCCCATTTGCATAGTTAGTGCTAGAATGGTTATGATCAAGGAATATATTTCCACTATTTCAAGTGTTTCCTCATAGTCCACTCCCTCTACCTGAGATAATGCTTTGGCCACAAATCATGCCTTGAATTACTCAATGCACCCATCAGCTACATTCTTCACTTTGTAGATCCATCTAGAACCAACCACTCACTTGTTCTTTGGTCTCAATACATCCTTCCATACATTATTCTTCATGATTGAGTCATAATCCTCCACCATGGCATCAACCCATGGAATTCAGTAGAATTAACTGCTTTAAACCTAGTAGCTTCTTCCTTCCCATCTCAAACTGCATATATTCAGTCACCATGTCCTACTACTTCCATAATTCTTACCCCTTCTATCATCCTTCAACATAAGGTTGCTCAAATTCCTTTACTGCCATTTCCACCTAGTACTAGTCCAACCTCATACACCATTCAACTTCCTTCAAGTGGTCCTCCACCACCACCACCAACCATGGCTGCCAGGTATGCTCCTTGGTGTTATTAGCCCCCTAGGATAATATGCCACAAGACTATCAGTCCAAGATCACATTATTTGATGGGACAGGTCCTTTAATAGCCCAACAACATGTGGATAAAATGAATGATTGTTTTGACCTGCAAGAGGTAGATGAGGGAAGTATTAAGCTCAGAATGTTTGCTCAAAGTTTGGGAGGAGAAGTTAGAAAATGGTTTAAGTCTTTCCCTCCAGATAGCATAAATGATATCCCTACATTCCACCAAACCTTTCTTAATAGATGGGAAGTCAAGAAGAATCCTTTACATATTCTATCAGAATATGAAAATATTAAAAGGGAGGTAGGTGAAAGTGTACAAGACTATTGTGCTAGATTCAACAATACCTATAATGAAATACCTATAAATCTTAAAGCACCCTAGGATTTAGCCTTGATAAAGTTCCTAGATGGTTTTGGTACAGATATGTCTTACCAGCTTAGGGAAAGAAATTATCCAACACTAGAAGCAATGCAAAGATATGTTGTGAGTGTAGAGGCCAATTTACAAGCTAAAAGAGCCAGGATGAGAAGTGAAAGACAAGTGACTTTTAAGGAAGAAGCTTCAACTTCTATAGCAGAAGCCAAAGTTGATTCCTTAGTAAAGACTATGGAAAGAATGATGGAGAGAATAAGTATAAATGATAGGAATGTTCCTAGGGAGAATCCACCTGTCCAATAGAACCGAAATCCAAACCCTAGGAGAAACACTCCACAAATCAGACAAAGAGATCAAAGAGGTCCAGATCAACAAATTAGGCCACCATCTCAAGAAAATTATGTTGATAAAGGTATATGTGTAGTTGAAGAAGTTGAGGAAAATCAAATTAATTTAATGGGAACCAATGAATATAGTTTTGTTTTTATTACACAAGAAGAACATAAATTGTTTTTATTAAATCAAATAGAACTAGAATCTGAAGAATATGATGACTATAAACATGGATTTGAGAATTCTATCTTAGAATTCCATAGACAATATAATCTCAGGAGCAAGAAAAACAATGATAACCAAAATAAAAAGGATTCTAATAACTCTACCAAGAAAACTTTAGAGCCTGATCCCAAGAAGACAGTTGAAAGCTCTAAGAAAAATGAAAACAATCCAGAAAGGAGAAACATAGAAAATATTGCTAAGAAAACAATTGATGTCTTAACAAAAGTTGTCAAATCTGGAATGCCTACTAGAAGTTAGCAAACAAAACTCATAATAAAGGTTGTGGCCAAAAGGATTGATTTCTCAAATTTGCTTAAAAATCAAGCACCCTTCAGTATTGAGAATGAAATTTCTAAACTCAAGATCTCTATTCCTCTTACTGAACTAGTAAACAAAAATATGTATAGGTCCTAGGTTCTTAAGGTACTCAACATAGGAGAAAACACTGATACATTGAATTTGAATGATGACTAGCCTGAACTTTTTTTTGGACCAGAAGTTGATGGCAAGCCTCAAGAAGGGGGTGCTCCTCCATTTTATGTTAGCCTTAATATTCATGACAAGATCCTTCATAATGCAATGTTGGATTTGGGTGCATCATAATCTCATGCCAAAGATTGTTATGGAAAAACTTGGACTTGAAATCACTAGATCATACAAAGATCTATATTCATTTGATTCAAGCAAGGTTAGATGTATAGGTCTCATTAAGGACCTTTGTGTCACCCTAGCCCAGATACCAATAAAAAGTTTAGTGATGGATATAGTAGGAGCTCACATTCCTCCTAAGTATGGTATGCTATTATCAAGATCTTGGGGAGCTAAGTTACAAGGGACACTTCAAATGGATATGACATATGCCACAATACCAGTATTTGGCCAACCAAGGAGACTTTATAGAGAAACCTTAATGAAATAAATGGTGAGTAGCCAAGAAAGGCTAGACAACTATCCTCTTTACTCTGTCCATACTGATCTTGATTCTTTCATACTGTACAATGACAATGATGGAGACATAGATACATAGGTCAAGCAGGTAGAAAATGATCTCAGTGAAGGAGTTGACACTCAAACACCCATTATCCAATAGGACCTTGAAACGGAACCTCTCTGGAATATGACTTTTGATGGCTCATGTGGTAAAATAGGGGTAGGAGCAGGAGTCTGGCAGTATAATTCAAAAACTAATAAGGTTGAATTTCATTCTTAAAAAATGAATTTTCTATGTGCAAGCAACATAGCAGAATATGAGGTGTTACTCTTAGGCTTGAAATTTCTTAAAGGGGTAGGTGATAAAAGAGTTTCTATCCAAGGAGACTCTGAACTCATCATCAAACAAATTAAAGGTAAATACTCTGCAAAACATATTATATTGAGAGAATATTGAAATGTTGTGATTGATTTTCTTAAAACCTTTGAAGAGTATGACCTTGTTGAGATTCCTAGGCTCCAGAATTCCCTTGCAAATGGATTAGCTTTTTTAGCCCGCACCTGCAAATTACCTCATCCAAATAAACAATACATAGTTGATGTGAAGGACTGTCCTGCAGTGCTAAATAGATTGAGAGTTTTCTACAATCAATGGATGAATTTGAGGATAACAACATAGATCTGGAGGATGAACTAGACAATCAAACTGATGTACATATTAGTATAAATCAACCTATTGTTTTTGATGAAAACACTTTTGTAAGTAAGACTGTGCATAAAACTAAAATACATAAAGATCCAAAAAAGGAAGAATTCAAAGTACTACAACTTAAATATAATGTCTTACCTACAAGGCTTGCCCCTTTGGAAGATTTGTTTGACTTTAATGATGTTGCTAGAAAGCTAAAAATGGAATCAACAGGAACAAACATTGAGGAATGCAACATAGGAAGTGAACTCAACCTCAAAATCATAAAATTGTCAAAATCAATACCTCTCATGGCTAAACAAAAGTATATAGCTCTGTTCAAACAATTTGTAGATGTGTTTTCCTGGAGCTATGAGGATTTAAAGTCTTGTGACACTAGCATTATATGACACAAAATTCCAATCAAATAAGATCAAAAACCATTAAAACAGAAATTGCGTAGTATAAACCCTGTCCTAATGCCTTTGGTGGAAAAGGAAATCAATAAAATGTATGAGGCTAAGATCATAGTCCCAATTAGATATTCTAAATGGGTATCCAATATTCTGCCTACAAGCAATAAAACTAGTGAAATAAGATTGTGCATTGACTTTAGGAATTTAAACAAGGTTTCCCTGAAAGACAACTATCCCTTACCAAAGATGGATCACACACTGCAAAGGGTAGTGGGTTCTAGTAGGATTTCCTTGTTAGATGGTTTTTCAGGGTATAATCAAGTTTTGATACATCTTGATGATCAAGATAAAACTACTTTTACTACACCTTGGGGAACTTTCATTTATGTAAAAATTCCTTTTGAATTAGTGAATGTGGGTGCTACTTTCCAAAGAGCAATGGACATTGTTTTTCCAGATGAAATTGGACATTTCATTGTGATTTATCTTGATGACATCACTGTATTTTCAAAGACTGATGAAGAACTCCTAACACATCTAAGAAAAGTATTTGAAAAATGTAGAAAGTTCGGTATCTCCCTTAATCCCAAGAAAACCTTGTTTGGTCTTGAAGAAGGAAAACTTTTAGGCCATATCATCTCTAAAGATGGAATCAGAATTGACCCCAGTAGGATTGAAGGTATTCTTAAAATTAGTCATCCAAGAAACATGAAAGAACTTCAATATTTTATTGGAATTATATATATATATTTTTAGAAGATTTATACCAAATCTTGCTAAACTACTCAAAAATATAAAAAACGTGCTCAAGAAAGATAGAAATTTAATGGAATGTTGAAGCTAAACAATCTTTTGATCTAGTCAAGCATGCATTAACAGAAGCTCCAGTTTTAATCTGCCCAAAATTCACTAAATATTTTATTATCTTTTCTTTTTCATTTGAACATAATATTGTTGTTGTGTTATTACAGAAAAACAATGAAGGACATGAACAACCAATAGCTTTCTTTAGCAAATCTCTGAGAGATGCTTCTTCGAAATACAATATCATGGAAAAATGGACATTTTCTCTAGTTAAAGCAATAAAATATTTTAGGGTTTACATTTTACATTCTCATATCATTGCTTATGTGCCTAATGTAATTGTCAAAGATATTCTCACTCAAAATGGACTTGATAGGAAGAGAAGCAAATGGATAGTTGTGATATTCTAATATGACGCAGAAATCAAACCCACCAAGTTGATCAAAGGACATGGATTAGCCAAATTGATGGCTGAATCAAATTTCAATGCATTAGACATCAACATGGTATTTTCCTTGGATGATCTTGAGGAACTGACGACTCCACCAATAGATGTGGCATATCAAAATTCTTCCTGGTATGCAGACCTTTTATATGTTCTTTTCAATTTAAATGCTCCTCCTAGATTATCCAAAATAAAGGCTAGATTTCTTAAATTAAAAGCAGTCAAATTTTGCATTGTTGATAATACATTTTATTGGAAAGACGTTAGAGGTTTCTTACTAAGATGTTTGTTAAAAGATGATGCTGACAAAGTTATGCATGAATTCCATGAAGGTGACTATGGAGGCCATATTTATTAGAAGACAACTGCTAATAAAATCCTTAGAGTAGGTTACTATTGGCCTACACTTTTCATAGACATCCATACGATGGTGACTGTTTGCCATAAATTCCAAATCTTTGAAGGAAAGAGAAAATTACTACCTTTGCCCCTAAAACCCATCTCCATTGAAATCCCTTTCCAACAACTGGGATTGGATTTCATTGGTGAAATTCATTCTCCATCCTCTACCCAACACAAATGGATCCTAAAAGCCACTGACTACTTCACCAAATGGATAGAATCCATCCCTTCCAGAGATGCTACTAATTCTATTCTTATAAAATTCCTTGAAACCAATATCCTTTCTAGATTTGGCTGTCCTAGGAAAATGATCACTGATAATGTTGCAACTTTCAAATAAAAAAAGATGGTGGATTTCTGTCATAAGTACCATATCTTTTTGGGTCATTCAACAACTTATTACCCTCAACGTCATGGGTTGGCTCAATCTTCCAACAAGAGTTTGGTAAAGATCATTAAGAAGATTCTAGAGGAAAATAAAAGTCATGCCACAACAAATTGATCTATGCATTATGGGTTGATAGATTGACTACAAATAAATCCATTGGCATGTCCCCATTTCAACTGGTTTACGGAATAGATGCAGTTTTCCCTTCTTCCATGGGGGTACCAATTATGAAGATCATTCAGGAGGTACAAAGTGAACCAAATGATATACAAAGAAGGATATACCAGAAAATTCAATTCCAACAGTCTAGAGAAGAGGTATACAATAGAACTCAGGTTGTCCATGAAAAAATGAAGAAAATTTTTAATAAAATAACCAAAGCTGATGATTTCAACCTGGGAGACAAATTGCTGAATGGGACTCAAGAAGAGAAGACAAAGAGAAACATGGTAAATTTGAAAATCTTTGGAAAGGCCCATATATCATTTCTACTTACAGAGGAAATAATGCATTTTTCCTCAAGGAGTTACATGGAACATAATTGTCAAGAGGTCCTGTCAATGGCAGGATGTTGAAGCATTACTTTTCGTGAGTACACAAATTTCCTCACTCCATTATAAATATCATAGTATTTTAGGTTTTTCGTTGGATTACTCATTTGACAAAAGGAAATAAGATTGAAAATAATGCAAATTTGAAGGATTCAAGGCTACTGGTCATGTGTTCTTGACACTTCAGGCTGAGGAGTGCCATCCCTAGCTGGAGCCACTATCAGGGTCCTATAATTTATAGGATCTCAAGGTGATTGAGTATTTCACAGTTTGCAGATTTCAAATTGGTCATAGATTCCATTATTCATTTGATTTCACAAAAACAAGAGAAAATAAAATAAATGAAAAGAGGGTATATAAAAAGAAGAAAAAGAACAAAAGAGAAAAAAATAAGAAGAAAAATAAAACCCCAAATTTTTTTTCAAATCATACAGTCTAAGCATGATTGAACAAATTTCAATTTCTGTTGATAGGGTAGAAAATAAAGATCTACCAAATAGTTTAATCTTGGAAAATAAGTAGCTAGTTAGAAATAAAATTGGTTGAACTATTTAGTCTGGACCAAGGGGAGAGATAAGTGATAGATTATGATAGAAGTAAAAAAAAAAAATAAGAGAAAAGAGAAAGGTTATGCAAGTCCAAATGCACCCTACAAATGAAAAAGAAAAAAAATGATAGATTATAAAAATAAGGGTAGGTGGATTGAGGAAAATAAAAAGAAAGAAAGACATTAATGTTGTTTTAAGGTTGGAAGCCATATTCTATTGTTTTTCCTAGGTCGGGAGAAGAAATTAAAAGGGGAATGGGGCCTTATATTATTTCCAATATTATTTCCCCTAATCTTACTCTATACCCCTATTTTCCTATATTTCGCCCCCTATTTATTTCTGTACCCCACCACTCACTTACCCGTCACATCCCATCTTACATATTCCCCATCTCTCATCAAATCCCCACTCATCCCATATGATCCGATGGCTCATGTTCCATTTCATCCCCCCCTCACCCTGCGAAAGTTAATCCCTCGGTGGGGTCCAAAATTAGTGGTTTCAAACCATTGATGCATGGCATTCTCATGATTTCACACCCCCCATCTCATACTGCTTACCACTCCCCAAGCCCCCCTGAAAAATGGTTTATGTCGTTAGTCAAACCACTTTGCCACTATGACTGTTTTTCACTCCTGCCACCTCACAACGCCAACTCGTCCCATCTGCCTATCACCTCTATTCCCGCCATTGTGCATTCAATTGGCTGGACCGTTAGCCAATGGACCCGCGCCAAGTCAGACCAACCCAACGGGAACACTCCAAAGCCATAAAAGCACCATTTCATGCCATTTTTGAATTTTAACTTGCTATCTCTACTATCAGATGCAATTCAATTCCATTCAGTCATATGCAGAAAGTGCAATAAGCTCACTCTGAAAGTAGTACAGTTGCAAGAGAATTTACTTTTCTGCAGTGGTCACATATTCCCTTTCTTGAATCCCACTTCTGGTTTATCCCTTCTCTTTATCCCTCTTCGAATTCACATTTCTTCTTATTCCCTTCTGTTATAATTTCAACACAGGTCAGTTTTCAGAGGTTTCTATAGAATAAAACCATGGCACCAAAGGAAAAGGAACAAGAAGTATTTAATCCAATGGTGCACCCACCATTGGATTTGGATCACATACCACTTATAGACATGGATTTTAAGATACATGAAACACTCTCATATTTTGATTTATTTGGCATATATTGCTAGTGGGAGGATAAATTTGTGGAGGAAATGGATGACATAGGCCTCTAGGACACTAATCTATCTTTTTACATTTTTCCTAAAACACATAGTTGCCCAAAACTGATTAGGAAATGCCACTCATGCTACAATCCACAACAAAGGGTAGTGATGGCCCCAACATGACATATATTGTTTACCATTGATGCTAAGTCCATTATGTAGATGATGCAGTGTTATCGGGAAAACTAGTGTCCATTCAGAGCTGCTAGTCCCACTATGATGGGTAGCTATCTTAAAAACAAACAAACTAAAGTTACTTGCATTCTCCTTTATGAGAAGTAGATGAGAGAGAAGCAGAGAGTACCAACCTCAGTCTTCCGCTTGGCTCCTTGCTTGTTTCCTCTCCCCTTTGATAGATCTTTGCTACTACTTCCCCTCTTGTCTCGCTTCAAAGAACACTTGTAGAGTCAAAGCAACATAATACCATCAAAGCATAGAGATCTACAATCATAAACAATATAGGATCAGATATATATTGACCATACAAATGCATATATCAACTCAAACATACAAGAATATGGAGGAAAACTCAAATAGATTTATTGGCATAAGTAGTAGAAAAGAGGATTACAACCCATTGATCTGACCCAACACCATCCTCCCAGCATGAAAGCCCTTCTTCACCTCATGGAAAGCTAGATCACCCAACACTATGATGTTACACAAAGAAACCAACAACACTTCCCTACAAGATGCAAAATTACAGCCTCTAGATCTCTAGGATGAGGGATCCATATATAGATGTTTGCAGGTGTGTGAGTCAGCTTCTGGGTTTTTTATTAGTTTCATTTCTCTGATAGTTCTCAATTCCACTTGGATATTTCATGATCTCTTACTCATCTCGGGGTGAATTCAGAGAGGCAAGTGTCATGGGAGAAGTTTCTGGAAGATTCCATGATCATCCACCTTGCAAACTATCTCTGCCATTTGTCTACTCTCGCCCATCGCACCCCATAGAAGGGTTTTTCAGTATGCATCGCACCCCCTGTGTGTATTAGGTGGGGTGCATCACACTTTGACCATGGAGCAGGTGAGATGGTCTAGTTTTGACCAGTTCTGAGCAGTTTTTCATGGAGAAATTCTGGGAGATGATGTAATCAACTGACCTTATTCCTTTAGGGTATGAAACAACAATTTTAGGGACTTAGAAGCCCTTGGTTTATGGACATATAAGATTGGGGTTGCAATGCCCAAATATGTCTATAACAGTTGCCCCCTAAAGCATGAAGTCGTAAATCTTTTGATGTCGGGTGAAATGCTTTATC
>APFE031296729.1:128796-167335 GCA_000404065.3 Pinus taeda | reverse complement strand
AATACATTATCTTCATAATATTTTCATGATCTAGTTGAGGTGGGCATTCCCATGCTCAACTTTATAAATTCATTTTCATGTACATCGGACAGACAACCATCTGTATGGCAGACGGATGATTCTGGTAGAGCCATCATCCTTTGGCTTGGATGATTATCTATGTAGCTATGATGTACATTTGATGTCCTTATTTTCCTTAATATATTGCAGCCCGGATGGATGAAACTAGATTCGGGGTCTTCAAACTCATTCAATCTTCGCCTGAAGTACAAGTCGATCCATGTGAAAAGATGTTCTCAAGTTGAACATGGAAAGACATCACCTGATTACTAGCCAATGATGTAAGTTGTTAACAGGCATGAGAGGAATCATCGATAATGATAATGACCCTCAAGGTACTGCAGTACAATTCACATGGTGTGAAAATGAGACTTGACGTCAAACACCATGCGAAATCTTTCGATCGAAGGCCATTGATGTAAACCTATCACTGGAAGTGAGAAACTTGCCATTGAGGCATGTAAGCTTCAAAGTACTGAAAGGGTTGTTCCTAAGTCAACTTCTTGGATAATGAGCTAATGTCGACAAGAAGTGACCCATTATAGGAGGGTCTTAGTGAATCCCACATCTACGACATGAAACAGAGAAAATGATTTTGTGGAGGTGAAAACGATTTGATGATACAAGGTTTAGGGTGGCAGTCATGAAAGAATGAAGGGTGAAGGTATTGCAGCAAATGAGACACAAGCTGGGTTGTTGAATTCTCTGAGAAACTTCTCTTGAACATATTAGTGACATTGAAATGGATTGGTAGTGTTAACCTAAAAAATGGATGGTACAGTGGACCAATGGTGATATGACTAGTGAACAGAATAACCCAACCTGACTCAATCATGGTGATGGAGTGAAAGTGTCATGTTTAAGAGCGACTTGCTACCAATAAAGTTTCTTCAAGTTTTCTTCCCAATTTTTCCCCAGTCATTTCTAACCTGTACCTCTTTATTTTTGTCAATCTTAAGGACGATACATATGCTTGTTCTATAATTTTCCCTTCGGGCAAACCCATCGCTATGTTTTAACAAGCCTAGCAATAGTGAAACTCGCTCTTGTCTGCATGGACAATTTTGTCACTATTGTTTCAACAAGTTTAACGACAAGGATAACTCGGTCCTTTTCAATTTTAGAGAGTCTAAAAAGAGACAGAAAGAAAACTCCAGTAATCCTTTTTTGTAATATAATCCCTTAAGTCCAAAAAAGTATAAAATAATGTGAAAGGGATGAATTTTTGATAGTTTTAATAAGCCGAACAAGGCAAGCGCTCGATCCTTTTGTGCAATGATCCCTCAAGTCCAAAAATATTAAAATCTAGAGGAGGGATGGCACTTCCAAACACTTTAATGAGCTTGAGAGGCCAATTTCTCGGCAATATTTTCATTTTTTACGAGTCAGATGAAAACAGCTTAAAGAAGACTCATTTTTTAAGGAACGAGTGATGATTTTGGATAGCAGTTGGTTCTGTTATCACTCAGGTTGTTCCCCAAAACTTGTGAGAAAAGGGAATACGGCTGAGGTAACCACTATCCAATCTTTTAGATGCAATTTCTAGCCAAACTGCATCCAGAGAGGGCTCTCTCTTTATAATTTAGCTTTGTTTTTAGGAATTTTAGGCTAGTTATGATGTACAGGGTTTTGTTTTAAGTTTGTTGGATGGTGATCTTAAACAGAGCTAGGATGCAAGTATGAAACAGTTTATTCCATTGGGAAAATGGAGTCTATGAGGACGAATTGCTAAGTGTGTTTTCTTTGATAAAGGGCAATACTACAGAGCAAGATAATTGACCTTGGAACAATTTTAAAATCTAGAAATTGATGGAATGTAAGCCAGTGGATGAAGGGCAGTTAAGAATCCTTCATCATGTTGGCAGAGGGAAAGTGCATGAATATTATCAAGGAGAAATAAAGAATTCCTTGGCAATATTCAAAGTGAAAGAATCAGTGGAAACAGGAGCAGCTAAGAATTCTGGTTTATGCTAATTCTGAAGAAAACATAATTAATAACAGAGATTGAACACAGAGTGTATCTAAACAAATTCTGGGCTATTCTTTTTCCCTGTTGCTAAGAGTATGAAACATATATGAAATTTGCAAACAAAAAAAACACAAAACATAGTTTAGAACAACTTATTGATCCATAGAAAGACACAGGAATTTTGTAGTTGGGCCCAGAACATCAAATCCACACTCAGACGGTCCAGCAGTAATGAACTTCAACAGTCCTCTGTATTAAAAATCTCAGAGTTACAGCGCAGTCCAGAGAAGGAATTACCAACCCTGAATACATCTCTTGGGGAGGTATTTAAACAAAAGAGAGTTACAAAATATCTTGTAGATAAGATATCAAATAATAACTTCCTCCACCTACTCTGACAAGGGAAATAAATGTAGAAATGAATGCAGGAGTAATAGTTGTTGTGTTGGCAGCTTTAACTGATAAGATATGTTTTGACTTTTTAACTCGGGAAGTCAGCTGGTAGCTGTGCCTTTACTTTGCATTCCTGTGTTGCTGTCCCAGCCCTTCCATCTGTGCTTGATTCCGCTTTAATGCGTTATAGTCCCCGATTGACTCCTTCCTCTGTTGTTTTTTGCCTTTCTGATATGTGCCACGTGCTTGGACATTGAATTAAATGCAGATGATAAAGGAAAATCAGAATTACCTTGGTAAAACTTACAGCATGCTCTGCCACCATTGGTCTGTTGGCAACTGATATATTTGTATTTTTATTAATGTTTCATCAGCTTCAGTATACTTGTAGAAGTTGGGCTGGACTTCAAAAAGATGATTGATTTCATGTTCGATATAGAATAGAGTTTCCAACTTGTCATATAATCTCTATCCAAAAGGAGGTCCTGTGTCTTCTGAAGTGCTTGATGATGCTGTGATCTGATTGGCAACATATGTGTTTACCCTGTGAGGATATTGTTCATGTGTTAACAGTCTTTGATTGTTGGTTAATAAACTGGATAGACCCTTATGCTGCAAGATTGTAAACTTCTTTGTGAAGGCATTTATCTCCATTTGCATTTATTGGCACTTCATTTCCAAATTCTGTATAAAATTCCTCATAGTTAGCACCTTTTTCATTGTCAAAATGGTGCTTGTTCTATCCCTAATCTCCAAAGCTGCTAACTATTCTCTGGTATGAGTATTCAAAAAATGAATTAGTCTATTGGCCTGCTCAAGCATGTTTCCCAATGATGCTCTGGCCCTTTGAATTTATACTTGGGTCTTTTTTTCAGAGATTTTGTAGAGGAAAGATAAAACAGGGGACTTGGGCACCAGACATTGGTAAATACCTGTTTTTATAGGCTCACTGGACAAATTTTGCAGAGAAACACCAAATGTGCAAGTTTTTGGTGAAGAGTGGGTTACAGAGTGGTTCTGGCATGCTGATTTAAAGGTAACACAGTGAATTCTGCATGGACAATTCTGCAGAGAAAATCGAAATTTACAGGGTTTATCAGCAGGATTACGATAAATACCTGTTCTAACCAGTAGACCGGGCGATTTGCAGGTGCCGAACCGTGCTAAAAGACTGGAGTGTGGAGTATTTTCGCTTGAAATCGGGCTGAGTGGTCGAGTGACTGCTCTCAGACGTGAATTAGCATGCAGACGTCGCACAAAAGAAACAATCAAGAATGAACGAAAATGATGTTTTCACATCTTTTTGGTGAAAAGGTTGATTTTGGCCAGTTTTGGCACATTTGGGTTGAGTTCCGTCAGCATGACACATTGTTTGTCGTGTAGCAAGGTACAAAAGGTGACTTGGCTGTGACGTGGCGGACACGGTGGATGATATAGTGGCGAGGTGGCAGCCAACGCAGTTGATTATGTGGGGGGTGACATCAGTAGATGACGTAGTCATGACGTCAGCAAGGAGTGGGCGGTAAGCGGTATTATCGCACTACTTTTTGGGCAGCGTATTGAGTAGAGGGGTCGCGATACAACCGTGCGGGCGACACGTGTCCCCTATACGGTGGTGAAACCGCCATTTTCCCGGAACATAAACTTCGAGCGTCGGGTGGATCGTGATACAGCAGTGCACTGTCAAATCTAAGAGCCTGGATCCAACAGTCGACGGTGAACGGGAAATAGCGGGGGTTGCAGCGCGGGGACCCCCCATAATATTTCGACGCTTTATAATGTTTTCCAGGGTTTTGCAATGTATTTCAATTTTGGGTTTGGGCGGGTTGGTTATTCATTTAACCAAATGTGAAATGAATTCCATGGTTTGTGTGCGCTGGGTTGTTATATGGTTCCAATTGAACCAATAACTCCCATAAACCTTAATGTATGGCTATATTAAGCCAGGGGTGGGGATATTTATAATATTTTTGGGATTTTTTGGGAATTTACATATAATAGGGGTGGGAGAAACATTATATAGGAGCTATATAATAGAGTTAGCATGCTAATATGGGTTTTGATGTTTAAGCAAAGCACTAAGTTTAAAAAAACAAAAACTTAGGCTATTGGGAGGGTCCGGAGAAGAAAGATTTTACACAAGAAATGTGGCTTCTTGGCCCATAGAGAAAACATTATTTTGCTGAAACTTTCACCTGGAATGAAGCGGTCTAGGGACTTTGAGTAGATCTCAATATCCTGGTGGGATGTTAGTAAGTAATTGTCGTGAGGGGAATGAGGGGAAGTTAGACATGCAACATCTGATTTGTCACCACCCTTTTCCATGGCATTTATGATATTCATGAGATAAAACATATTCAAAGGACAAAATGGCTCATAAACCTACTTCTGCAACATCAAAACTGCCTACCCAGCCTAGTCCACCTAACATTTTTTCTTCATTCTTCCTTCGATGTATTTGAACTAGAAAACCCTTATTCTCTTCTTTTCTTTTAGCTGCCCTCCTATCTAAGTCTACCCTTATCTCTTCCAAGGGCTCAGATTTAGCTGTTGATCTCCTTTGCTTCTCTACTTATCTACTCATCTGCCAAGCTTGAACTGTTTGGACAAGATTAAGTTGTTTGGCCAATCACAAACTATGATAAGAGTCAAGAAACTGTACATAGTGAAATTCTTCAAAATATGGAACCTTTGCAGCATGGAAAGGATGAACATATTTGGCACTTCTCCAGTCAATCATGAAAAATGAAACATATTGGTATAGGAATCTAACAGTGGCTCCACTTGGGGATGGCTTTTCCTGGTGAAAATTCAAGAACAACAGGTCAGATGGCCTTATATTCAATTCTAGCTATATTATGAAATTTCTCCTTTGTTGTACACAAACTGGTGCCTCTGCAATATCTATAAATTTCTCATGAATTGATTAAAATAGTTGCAGCTCTATTTAGGATACTCTGTTTGAATATTTGTCATCATTTTCACAGCTCCCAAGTCTGCTTCTTTAGCTTCTTCTGATAAACTCAAAATGCAATACCCAAAGGTGGCACAATTCCTTGCCTTTTCCTCAAAATTTGCTGCGTCTTATTCCCTATCATATTGCTATAATAAACTGCATAAAGTAAACACTGTTATGTACAAACTAAAGTGCTAATTTTTTCAACAAACTGGATCAACATAATGCTTTAGCATTCGACCATTTACTGGCCCATCATCTGCCTCTGTACCATCCAGGTTTTTCAAAAAGTAGGTGTTGTTCCCTTGTGCAGTCTGAATGATAAATGGTCCTCTCTACAGGAAATCAATTTTTCCATGTTTTCCTTTATCTTCTCTCCTAGAATCCCACTTCAAAACTTTATCCCCAATGAAGAAATCCTCTGCTTTGGTTCTTTTATCAAATATCTTTTTAATCTTTTCTTGTAGAACTTGAGCTCTTTGATAGACTTCCTCTCTTGTCTGCTGTAAATGAATAGTTTGATTGATCCTTCTCTGAATATCATTAGGCTCTACCTGTATTTCTTGCAGCAACTTTATCACTGGGATTCCCAAAGAAGAATGGAATACTGCCTCCATACCATAAACATACTGATACGGGCTAGTTCCAATAGATATCTTAGTGGTTAATCTATCTGCCCATAGTGCATTGACAAGCTTTTTATGCCAATTTTTCTTATTCTCCTCTAATACTTTCTTAATGATGTTGATCAGACTTTTGTTGGAGGATTCAGCTAGACCATTACCTTGAGGGTAATAGGTTGTGGAATGGCCTAAGGTAATGTGGTATTTATGGCAAAAAGTGATCATTCTCTTTGATTTAGAAGCAGCAGCATTGTCTGTTATAATTTTGCAGGACAGCCAAACCTAGACAAGATGTTGGTCTCTAAAAATTGCATGATCACTGAGTCATTGGCTTGCCTACAAGGGATGGCCTCTATC
Source organism: Pinus taeda (assembly GCA_000404065.3). Classification (NCBI taxonomy): domain Eukaryota; kingdom Viridiplantae; phylum Streptophyta; class Pinopsida; order Pinales; family Pinaceae; genus Pinus; species Pinus taeda. The sequence continues at coordinate 160,977 of APFE031296729.1, read as the reverse complement.
CACTTGGTAAAGTAGTCTGTTGCAGTCAAAATCCATTTATGCTGGCTAGAGGATGAAGGGTGGATTTCCCCAATGAAGTCTAAACCCCATTGTTGAAATGGTCTTTAAGTGGAAATGGGCTTGAGGGGCAGAGGCAACAACTTTTTCTTGCCTTCAAAAATTTGGCGTTTGTGGCAAGAAGTTACATATTTCTTTATGTCAAAAAATAGGGTGGGCTAATAAAATCTAGCCCTTAGGATTTTATCAGCAGTTGATTTCCAATATAAATGTCCACCACAATCCCCTGCATGAAATTCTTTAAGTAATTTGTTAGTTTCTTCTTTGATTAGACAATTTAATAAAACACCTTCATGATTTTTCCAAAAGAGAGCATGATCTAAAATGTAGAATTTGGAAGCTTTCATTTTCAAAAATCTTTTCTTAGTTCTGGATAATCCTGGAGGAGCTTGCAAGTTTAATAATACAAAACATATGTCATCATACCAAGGTGATTGTAAAAAGGCTTGATTGATCTGTGGAGTCGCCATCTCCTGTTCATTATCCAGTTGATTTATGTCAAGGGTTTGAAAGTTGGTTTCAGTCATAAGTTTAGCTAGTCCTTGTCCTTTTATCAATTTTGTTGGTTTAATTTCAATGTCATATTCTAGTATGGTAGCTATCCATTTGCCCCTTTTGCCTTCAATTCCTTCTTGGGTTAGGATGGTTTTAACAATAATGTTGGGCACATAAGCAATCACATGAGAGTATAAGATGTAAACTCTAAAGTCCTTAATGGCTTTTACGAGTGCATATGCTTGTTTCTCCATGATTTGATATTTGAGTGGAGCATCTCTAAGTGCCTTGCTAAAAAAGGCTATGGGTTTTTCACATCCCTGTTCATCTTTTTGAAGCAAACCAACATCAATTGTATGTTCTGATGCAAATGAGAATATGATAAAGTCCTTGTCAAAATTGGGGCTTGTGAGGACTGGTGTTTGATTCAAAGCTTTTTTGATTTCTTCAAAGGCTTGCTTAGCTTCTATTGTCCACTTAACCTTGGAATCCTTTTACAGCATGTTGTTTAGCAATCTTATCAGCTTGGCCAGGTTTGGTATGAATCTTCTTAGAAAATTGATCTTCCCCAAAAAGGCTTGTAGTTCTTTGATGTTTCTAGGGTGAAGGGGTTGCAAGATAGCTTGTATTCTGTCTGGATCAATTCTAATTCCTTCTTTAGAGATGATATGGCCCAATAATTTTCCTTCTTCTAGGCCAAACAATGATTTCTTTGGATTCAATGATATACCATATTTTTTAGAAATTAAGAATACCTGCCTGAGATGATCTAGGTGTTCTTGATGTGATTTGGAAAAAGTTGTAAGGTCATCTAGGTAAATGACTAAAAAATCATGGATTTCTTTAGCAAAAGCTATATCCATGGCTCTTTGAAAAGTTGCTCCTGCATTCTTGAGTCCAAAAGGCATTTTTACATATTTTAATGTTCCCCAAGGGGTTGTGAAAGCAGTTTTATCTTGGTCATTGGGGTGCATTAGGATCTGATTGAAGCTTGAGAATCCATCCAACAGTGAGATCCTTGAAGCACCCACTACCCTTTGTAGAATGTGATCCATTTTGGGTAAGGGGTAGTTGTCCTTTAAAGAGACTTTGTTCAAATTTCTCAAATCAACACACAGCCTAATCTCCCCTCTCTTCTTTCTAGTGGGCACCAAATTTGAAACCCATTATGAGAATCTGTTGGGAGCAATAATTTCAGCTTCATACATCCTTTTGACTTCTTTCTCAATTAAAGGGAGGAGCACCAGGTTGATCCTCATAAGTTTCTGTTTGAAAGGTTTTTGGTTTTCCTTGAGAGGTATGGTGTGTTGGATAACAGATATATCATAAGACTTTGGGTCCTCATAACTCCATGCAAAAACATCTTGAAATTCTTTAAACAGTTCAGCATACTTCAGTTTTTGGTCAGGGGGCAGAGCTTTGGACAATTTTATGATTTTAGGATTCTCTGCAGTTCCTATATTATAGTCCTCAATTTTTGCATTTAATGGCTGCATTTTAGGTTTCCTAGTAATGTCATTTGAATCAAAAATGTCTTGCAAAGGGGTGAGGCCCGTAGGTAAAAAATTATCCTTCAAATCAATGACTTCACATTCTGCTCCAATGGCATCCTCACATTCTTTTTCTTCAAGTTTCTGTAAATTTGTTTTAGCAAACTTAGTGGGATGTAGAATCTGGTTTGTTGTCTCAGCAGAAATATGTGTCTCAATTGTGTCTATTTGATCATTTTCACTTGCAGAGCTTGTATTTATTTTTGTGCTGGAAAAATCTTCTTTGAGGGTCAGGAAATTATTGATTTGAATGTCACTGTTGAATACTTGCCAATTTTTCACATTGTCTGGAACACTTGGTCTGTGTTTGATTTCAGCTGTGAAAAGATGAGCAGGACCAAATGGCAACTTGCAAGTACTGGCAAAGGTTGCTAGGCTATGAGCATGTAAATTTTGATTCCTTGGGATTTTGGTGAGTTGGGATTCTAGGAGAGTATTGAGAATTTGAATTTCTGCACCTCTGTATGATCTTAGCCTAAGATCATTTGTGAAAAAGTTACCTTTCATTTGTTGAAAGATGAGATCAGAATCTCCCAAAATTGATATCCTAGCTACACCTAGGCTTTTGATCACTTTGAGCCCTATCAGGAGGGCTTCATATTCAGCCATGTTGTTAGTACATCTGAAATTCAGTCTATATGCATGTCCTTCAGCATGGTCATTCTTCATATTGTGTATCCAAATGCCTGCCCCTGCTCCTAGCTTATTAATAGATCCATCAAATTCCAAATACCATAAGTTTCCTTGATTGGAACTAGTATCTGGAATTTTTTTAATTTGTTTAGCAGGCAGATTTGGATTTTCAGTCTCATGGGATTCCTCTTGTATGATTGTCAATTTATTTTCCTCCGAGACCTCTTGAATCTGGACTGTGGATTTTTTTATCTAGGAATTCATTCTGGCTTAAAGCCAAAATTTTGACATTAGTTGAGGTATGAATCTCAGTGTTGTGCATAATGAAAGAATCCATGTCTGAATGCATGGAATAAATGGGAAAGTTTTGGGGTTTTTCTTGGCTACTGATCAAATACTTCATCAAAGTTTCTCTGTATAACCTCTTTGGCTGGTCAAATACTGAGATGGTAGCATAAGACATGTCAAGTTGCAAAGATCCTTGTAGTTTGGCACCCCAGGATCTAGATAACAACATTCCATACTTGGGTGAGATATCAGCTACCACCACATCCATTAAAATTGTCTTGGCTGGATATTGGACTAATGATACACACAGATCCTTGGTTAAGCCTAGACATCTAACTTGGCTAGAATCAAATGAGAATAGGTCTTTGTATGGTCTAGTTATGTCTAGCTCTAATTTTTCCATCACAAATTTGGGCATCAAGTTATGAGAGGCCCCAGAATCAAACAATGCATTGTGAAGCACTTTGTCATGAATGTTTAGACTCACATAGAATGGAGGAACTCCTCCATCTACCGATTTTCCATTTGCTTCAAGACCAAATATAAGTTCTGGTTGATCATCAAGGACATTCACTGAACCTTTGTTTTCTGAAATTTGTAATGATCTACTGATTTGTTCTCTAAAAACTTCATGCCTAGCCAATTCAGAAAGTGGAATAGCTATTTTTAGCTTGCCTATTTCAGATTCTAGATTGAAAGGTTTTTCTATTTGAGTCTTTACATTGCGGGCAGCAAGATTTTCTCTTTCTGTTGTGTTTTCAGCATTCTTTTCTCTATCAGGAGTGCTGTCATGGACTGTATTTGATTTAAAATTAGTTTCAGGGGATCTGTTTGCATCTTATTTTGGAGGAGGGGAGGTGGATGGCTGATTGTTTGATGGCTATAAGTCTGATATGTCCTCCACCGTGGGCTCTTTTGGGTCGAGGTCGTTTCTGGCAGGTAGTTCTATAGGGCAAATTTTATCCTTTGCTTTTTGGGGCTACTTAATATCCTTCTGCCTGCTGGGTTTAGGGGCATCTACCGTCCTGGTTCTCAGTTTATATTGTTTATGAACCTCATAGACAGCTGCATCATACCCCTCTCTAAAATCAAAGGATTCCCTTGATTGCACTTGAAATTGACCTAAAGTGTGGGCCTCTTGGTCTTCTTGAGTCAGGAAGATTTGTTGTTCACTATTGAGACCCATCAAGCAAATTTGGGTATCTTCTGTTGGTTCACTAGATGTTGAAGCTTCAACATAGTTTTCTTAGAATGGGGGCCTTATGTTTTGGTCTGGAGCAACCTTTCCTAGATTTGGATTTTGGTTTTTTCTGATGTTTGGATTTCTAGCAGTGCTGCTTGGTTGGCCCTCCCATGAAGATTTCCTCTCAATAGTTTCCACTCTATCTCCTAGTATGTCCATACCTTTGATGATTGCATCTAATTTTTGTTCAAATGTAGAATGTTCTTCTTTAAAGGTTGTTCTTCTCTCAGATCTAGCCCGATTTCTTTTAGAAATCAGATTGGCTTCAACACTTACAGCTATGCTCTGCATGTCTTCTAATCTTGGAGGAGCTCTCTCCCTAAGCTGGTAAGCCATGTCTGAGTCAAATCCATCAGGGAATTTGATCAAGGCTAAGTCTAGTGGTGGTCTAAGATTCTAAGGAATGGCATTGTATACATTATTAAATCTGGCATAGTAATCTTGGACACTTTCTTGTGGACCTCTTTTCAAGCTGTCATATTCTGATAGGATGTGTAATAGGTCCTTTTTCTTTTCCCATCTATTCATGAACATATGATAAAGGGCATCTGAGTTAGCAATGGTATTTGCAGGGAGTGCCCTAAACCAGGTCCTTACATCACCAGTTAAGCTCTGGACGAAAATTTTCATCCTGACATCATCATCATCAATTTCATAGTTTTCAAAATAGTCTGTCATCTTCTTGGTATGTTGTTGAGCTGTATAGGTTCCAGTACCATCAAAATAGGTGATTTTGCTTTGATAGTCTTCGGGCATAACCCCTGGATTTACAGGTAACTGTAAGGGAGCATATCGATTTTCCATATTAACAGGTAAAAATGGGATAGCTGGAAGCACAGGGGTAACAGCTGAGATAAGTGTTGTACATGGAGGAGTGAAAAAGAGGTTTTGGAGTGATGATGGTGGACTAGAAAAAGAAGTAGAGATAGGAGAAAGGACTGGTGATTTTCTAGTAGTAAGCTCAGTTTGGATAGGGTTTTGCTGAGGTGTATTAAGGTTTAACTCAGCAAAATTTTCTTGATCTTCTTGGATTCTAAGGTGCTTAGGGATTAAATTAGGATTGTCAAAGATAACTGGAGGATTTGGGTCTGGGTTTGACCTAGTATACTGAACTTTCTTCCTTGGAGCCACCTTCTAGAAGTAGATTTTTTGGTATTTTCTGGAAATATTTGAAGCATACAAGTTTTGGCAATATTTTGAAGGGGGCCTTTGAAATATAGAGGGCATTGGGCTTTCCTTCAGGTATGTTCAAAACAAGGAAACTAATCAAATGTTTGAGAAAGCTTTTTAAAGCCTAAAACTAGACTGGAGATAGACTGAGGTAGCTTTTATTTACTCCTGAGATTGCATAGTAAAAACAGTTTCAAAGGCTACCTGGCTAACTTCAGGCTCCATCTGTAGTTTTAGATTTTAGACAGCAGTAACAAACATTCATTCAGGTCCCCATTGGAGTTGCCAATGATGCTATCACTCAGGTTGTTCCCCAAAACTTGTGAGAAAAGGGAATACGATTGAGGTAACCACTAACCAATATTTTAGATGCAATTTCTAACCAAACTGCATCCAGAGAGGGCTATCTCTTTATAATTTAGCTTTGTTTTGAGGTTTTTTAGGCTAGTTATGATGTACAAGGTTTTGTTTTAAGTTTGTTGGATGGTGATCTTAAATAGAGCTGGGATGCAAGTCTGAAATAGTTTATTCCATTGGGAAAATGGAGTCTATGAGGATGAATTGTTGAGTGTGTTTTCTTTGATAAAGGGCAATACTACAGAGCAAGATAATCGACCTTGGAACAATTTTAAAATCTGGAAATTGATGGAATGTAAGCCAGTGGATGAAGGGCAGTTAAGAATCCTTCATCATGTTGGCAGAGGGAAAGTGCATGAATATTATTAGGGAGCAATAAAGAATTCCTTGGAAACATTCAAAGTGAAAGAATCAGTGGAAACAGGAGCAACTAAGAATTCTGGTTTATGCTAATTTTGAAGAAAACATAATTAACAACAAAGATTGAACATAGAGTGTATTTAAACAAATTCTGGGCTATTATTTTTCCCTGTTGCTAAGATTATGAAACATATATGGAATTTGCAAACACAGAAAACACAAAACACAGTTTAGAACAACTTATTGATCCATAGAAAGACACATGAATTCTGTAGTTGGGCCCAGAACATCAAATCCACATTCAGATGGTTCAGCAGCAGTGAACTTCAACAGTCCTTTGTATTAAAAATCTCAGAGTTACAACGAAGTCTAGAGAAGAAATCACCAACCCCGAATACATCTCTTAGGGAGGTATTTATACAAAAGAGAGTTACAAAATATCTTGTAGATAAGATATCAAGCAATAACTTCCTCCACCTACTCTAACAAGGGAAATAAATGTAGAAATGAATGCAAAAGTAATAGTTGTTGTGCTGGCCACTTTAAATGATAAGATATATTTTGACTTTTTAACTCAGGAAGTCGGCTGGTAGATGTGTCTTTACTTTGCGTTCCTGCGTTGCTGTCCCGGCCCTTTCATCTATGCTTGATTCCACTTTAATGCATTCTAGTCCCCGCTTGAATCCTTCCTCTATTGTTTTTTTCCTTTTTGACATGTGCCACATGCTTTGACATTGAATTAAATGCAGATGATAAAGGAAAATTGGAATTACCTTGGTAAAACTTCCAGCATGCTCTACCACCATTGGTCTGTTGGCAACTAATGTCTTTGTATTTTTATTAATGTTTCATCAACTTTAGTATACCTGTAGAAGTTGGGCTGGACTTCAAAAAGATGATTGATTTCATGTTCAATATAGAACAAATTTTCCATCTTGTCATATAAGCTCTGTCTAGAAGGAGGTCCTGTGTCTTCTGAAGTGTTTGATGATGTTGTGATCTGATTGGCAACATATGTGTTTACCGTATGAGCATATTGTTCATGTGTTAACAGTCTTTTATTGTTGGTTAATAAACTGGGTAGACCCTTCTACTGCAAGACTGTAAACTTCTCTGTGAAGGCATTTATCTCCATCTGCATTTCTTGGCACTTCCTTTCCAAATTCTGTATAAAATTCCTCATAATTAGCACCTTTTTCACTATCAAAATGGTGCCTGTTCTGTCCTTGATCTCCAAAGCTGCTAACTGTTCTCTGGTATGAGTATTCAAAAAATGAATTAGTCTATTGGCCTGCTCAGGCATGTTTCCCAATGATGCTCTAGCCCTTTGAATTTCTACTAGGGCTTTTTTTTAGAGATTTTGTAGAGGAAAGCTAAAACAGGGGACTTGGGCACCAGACGTTGGTGAATACCTATTTTTATAGGCTCACTGGACAAATTTTATAGAGAAACACGAAATGTGCAGGTTTTTGGAGAAGAGTGGGTTACAGAGTGGTTCCGGCGTGCTGATTTAAAGGTAACACGGTGAATTTTAACAAAAAATTGGGTTTCTTGGACAATTCTGCAGAGAAAATCAAAATTCACAGGGTTTATCAATATGATTACGATAAATACCTGTTCTAACCAGCAGACCAGGCGATTTTTAGGTGGCAGACCGTGCTAAAAGACTAGATTGTGGAGTATTTTGGCTTGAAATCAGGTTGAGTGGTCGAGTGATTGCTCTCAGACGTGAATTAGCATGCAGACATCACACAGAAGAAACAAACAAGAATGAATGAAAATGATGTTTTCATGTTTTTTTGGCGGGTTTTGGCGCATTTGGGTCGAGTGACGTCAGCATGACACAATATTTGTCGTGTAGCAAGGTACGGAAGGTGACTTGGCTGTGACGTGGTGGACATGGCGGATGATACAGTGGCGAGGTGGAAGCCGACGTGGATGATGACGTGGGGATGACATTAGCAGATGACGTAGTCATGACGTCAGTGGGGAGTGGGTGGTAAGCGGTATTATCACACCGCTTTTTGGGCAGTGGTGGTATTGAGCAGAGGGGTCGCGATACAGCCGGGCAGGTGAGATGTGTCCCCTGTATGGCGGTGAAACAACCATTTTCTCGGAACATAAACTTTGAGTGTCGGGGGGATCGCGATACAGCAGCGCACCGTCGGATCTGAGAGCCTAGATCCAACGGTCGACAGTGAATGGGAAATAGTGGGGATTGCAGCGCGAGGACCTGCCATAATATTTCGATGCTTTATAATGTTTTGCAGGGTTTTGCAATGTATTTTGATTTTGGGTTTGGGCGGGTTGGTTATTCATTTCACTAAATGTTAAATGAATTCCATGGTTTGTGTGCACTGGGTTGTTATATGGTTCCAATTGAACCAACAACTCCCATAAACCTTAATGTATGGCTATATTAAGCTGGGGGTGGGGATATTTATAATATTTTTGGGATTTTTTGGGAATTTACATATAATAGGGGTGGGAGAAACATTATATAGGAGCTATATAATAGAGTTAGCATGTTAATATGGGTTTTGATGTGTAAGAAAAGCACTAAGTTTAAAAAAAAACAAAAACTTAGGCTATTGGGAGGGTCCAAAGAAGAAAGATTTTACACAGGAAATGTGGCTTCTTGGCCCATAGAGAAAAGATTATTTTGCTGAAACTTTCACCTGGAATGAAGCGATCTAGGGACTTTGAGCAGATCTCAATATCCTGGTGGGATGTTAGTAAGTGATTGTTGTGAGGGGAATGAGGGGAAGTTAGACATGCAACATCTGATTTGTCACCACCCTTTTCCATGGCATTTTATGATATTCATGAGATAAAACATATTCAAAGGACAAAATGGCTCATAAACCTACTTCTGCAACATCAAAACTGCCTACCCAGCCTAGTCCACCTAACATTTTTTCTTCATTCTTCCTTCGATGCATTTGAACTAGAAAACCCTTATTCACTTCTTTTCTTTTAGCTGCCCTCCTATCTAAGTCTACCCTTATCTCTTCCAAGGTCTCAGATTTAGCTGTTGAGCTCCTTTTCTTCTCTACTTATCTACTCATCTGCCAAGCTTGAACTATTTGGATAGACCTTTATTCTCTATTCTAAGACAAATAAATTGAAATATGAAGTTGGCCAAGATTTAGCTGTTTGGCCAATCAAAAACTATGATAAGAGTCAAGCAACTGTACATAGTGAAATTCTTCAAAATATGGAACCTTTGCAGCATGGAAAGGATGAACATATTTGGCACTTCTCCAGTCAATCATGAAAAATGGAACCTATTGGTATACGAATCTAACAGGTTCCAGGTAAGGTTTGAAATTTTTCAATCACAACAGTGTAATGAAGGTGGCTAATAGGAACACTCACCGCAACTGTCCATCAGAGGGGGTAAACAATTAAATGGAGGCATATGATCAGCTAAAAAAAGAGTGGAGGTGATGGTAAGAACACGACCAAGGCTCAAAAGCTGATAATAATGCGATCGCAATGGTTATTTACCAGAGGTGGGTTCATTTTTTAATGAGCTTAAACTCTGCTGGAACATATGCTCATTACTAGGTTTATTTTTTAACGAGCTTGAACTTCACGTAAAACTGCTCGTGGCTAGGTTTATTTTTTAACGAGCTTGAACTTTGCGGAAACATTTCTCATGGCTAGGTTTATTTTCTAACGAGCTTGAACTTTGTAGAAACATTGCTCGTGGGTTTGCATGCCCCCAGCATGATGAAAAGGAGAGTCTCTTGTAACCAGATGGAAATCACTACAGTGAAGTAGGATGGCTTTGTCCAGAATAGACAAAGGTGAATGGTGTGACAGACCAATCACATAACTTACAAGGAAACTTATCTTTACAACTAGGTGCATGCCCACCAAAATTCATTACATTCACTAGACTACTCATGGAAATTAGGTGGATGGAATGAAGGTTCAATAGATACTGATTTCACTCGAAATCCACTATATTTACAATATTTGATAGAAAATCAAAACTGAAGGATGATTAAGGTTGCTGGAATAATTTTCGTGGTAATCCAGAAGATGGGAATGATGGTGTTAATCTTCCCATGGTGCCTCTCCTATCATCCTTGAATGAATGATTCCTTTGTCTATAGAATGTACATGCGACCAAGGATCTGAAGAGATACCATATTCCTTAAACCTATCTATCCAAACATTCGATGAGCATTGATTTGGGTGTGCCCCCTAGGCCAAGAAAATTGATTGCTACAATATTTCTTTTGGGCTTGGGGGCAATACTTAGCGATGATCCATGCTGACAAAATGTTCAAGAATCTTTTGAATATTTTAGATATAGAAGATATCATGTTGCAGGTTTCCACTGTGGCCACTTCTGCCAGATTACTCGAAGGCAGTACGGTAAAAGTACACATTAAAGTAGGGTCTTTTAGGAGGCCTACTTTGATATTTTGAAGCGAATGAGAGCTTCCATGGATCATTGGGATGCTTCCTGTAACTTGTGAACTGTTGGGGAGGAAGGTTTGTTGGTCAACGATTGTAATTCCTCCTTGAAAAGGAAATGAAATCTTTCTAATGTTGACACAACAACAACCATAGCATAAATCTAAGGCCTTCCCAGTAGAATGTTGTAATCGAGGTTTCCATCGATAACTTCAACATCAATTTCTATTGTTTTTCCCCTAGTTCAACTTACAAGTTACTTAAAATCCCATATGGGGTGTATGTCTGTCCATCTAATGCTTTTAATGTCGTCGACAAGCATGATAAGGGTGGTGAGCCTAATGTTTTCTAGCAACTCATTGACTTAATACATGTAGATGCCCCCTCATCAATAATTGTTTGATGAATAATTTTGTTGAGGGCTTTCACTTGAATGAGGAAAGTGAGTTGATCTGGTAACTGAGGTTCATATCCTTTATGATTAAAGGCCACAAGATTAGTCTTCTGGGTCAATCCCACCTATTTCTGATAATAGAGCTTGCTTTTGGGAGGGGCTATTTTGCAGTGCTTCAAGTGTCGACATAGTGGACGACGATTGGGCCAAGTCCTCTACTATATTATAATTCTATGCTGATTTGGCATGAGGATTGAATGTTGATTTGTGTACTACTCCCTTTGGCAGCTTTATCGTTAGTTCAGGAATGATGGGTGGCACAACTTCGGTCGAAGTTGTTGTCGAACTACAAGGATGATTAGTAGCCTTGTTGTTAGACAGCTGTGGATTCCCATAATCTTTATTCCTTGTCGATATCAAAGCATCATTTTTCTATTTCGAAATGGACAACATAAGCACTTGGGATGGGGAAGCATTGTCGCTAGCAACCAGATTGGTTTCTGGGTTTGGAAACGGATCAGTCAATACTGCTGAGGTTTTTTAGTTCTTGAAGAATTTCTTAACCTCAGCTTTATGTGGACAATCTCTCGTCCAATGATCCTCATCACATATAAAGCATAGATGATCGGGTTTCCTTTGTCTGGAAGGGTTTGTAGAAGATTTTTTAGGAGATGAATCATCCTGTTTCTTCCTTTTTATTTTCCCTTTCTTCTTGCCCCCTGGTTGCTTCGGTTCTTTTCCCTTGTCGGTCGACATGGCATTAACCTCTGAGGCAAGAATTTCTTCATTTGCATTTTGACCAGAAACCGTGCGGGCTTTCTTAGATGTAGCCTCTATGGTTTTCATGCTTGTTATACTTATCACGCCATCACCGGCATGAGAGTCTTTGTTTGATTTAGGAGGAGGAGGAATGGAAAACTCTGGTCGAGGAGCATCGGGGATTTTATCATAGAGCGTGCCAGACTGAGTATAGATCAAGTCTAGATATTGCGCACGAGCAATGACTTTCTCTTCAATGACAACCCCCCCTTAGCCACATCTTCTGTAATATAAGGTAACAATGACTTAATAAACCATTCAGCTAGGAGCTTATCAGGAACATATGTTTTCACCATTCGACGATGACGCTGCCACTCATGAATATGATCAAATATGTGAGTGGTTGTCATATGCTTGAAATTAGTAAGAAGCTCCATTCCTGTTTCATACCTTATTGGTAACTAAAAATGGGTTAAAAAGGTGGTGGCAAGGGTGCTAAAGTTATCAAAAGAAGCTCTAGGCAACTCGATGTACCATTTTGCTACCAGACCAGTTAACATTCGCTGAAAAAGGCGAAGCCTAATCAAACCATCATTGAGAGTGTTGGATGAACACCACAGATGAAAGGTCATCACATGATTCGACAGATCTTCACCCGAATATCCATTGAATTTAGGAATATCTGACAGAAGTTTATGAGGAATCACTGGCCACCAAGGGGCATAAGCAATTGGATCATTTGTTAGTCGTGGTAATTCTAAAGTTGCTACGAAGAGCAAATGTTAATTCAGGTTTGGTGAAGCATACCCTGGATAAGATGGGATTGCTTGAGCAGTGGGTCTTTGCATACCAGCATAATGTATCTAATGCTAATAAATTTGATAAGGCTAATGGGCATAACCATTATGATATGATTGATGGTGACCGTTTTGAATATACGGCTGCCCATTACCCGAAAAGCTTTGTTGCTCAGGTCCTTGGTAAGCTTGTTGGAATTGTGGTTGTTGATATTGTACCAGCCATGGTTGTGAAGCCATTTTTTGTTGTCCAATACTAGCTGTCTGACCTGAGTCGCTCCAATTAAGGAGCCACTAATTGGCGATTGTGGTTATGTCATGGAGACAAGAGGCTGTTGTATTACGACCTGAGAAACTTGAGGTTGGCATACAACATGCAACACTTGTACTTGTGACACTGTCACAATAGATGGTGTAGTGGGGATATTCGACACAGGTAGACCTAGTTGCATTGAATATACAACTCTTGGCTGTTGAGGCAGTATTGGCACCCAAACAGTGGATGTAATTCCAACTTGACCCGAGTTCTATTGTGAACTCTCATATGGTTGTTATCCCAGAGGGAACAACAAAAAGACATACTGCCCCCATATGGCGACAATCCAGTGCTGAAAGGAAAGATTGGCCTTTGGAGACCAGACTGCCCAAATTGATATTGTTGCGAAGGATCAATTTACTAAGACTCAACATAAGAAATTCCAGATATTACTCTGGATGAACAAACGGGGATAGACCATACTATTGAAACAGTCCCTGGGTGGACTTCCTCTAGTAGTTGAGAGCTAGTTGGGACAGATGGTATACCAACGAACATTGTTAGAGTGGCGACAGGAGATTCTACTGCCACTGTATCAGATGACACAATCCTAGATGTCGATGGTTGTCCAGACATATTGAGTCTATCCAAAATACTTCCTAGCGATTCTACAAGAACTTGGAATGAAGGGAGACTATCTTCTGAAGTAGAAGGATACAGGTGGATCCTAGTTCAAAAATGCAATGGAGTACTAGATGGAAGATCCTCCGTAATTTTTTCTATAGCAATCAGTCCAAGAAAAAGAGGTAGACTGTTAGGTCCGTAAAATATTTCTGGTGCCGAAGAAGGTATAGACTCTGCAGCGACAGGTGCTGGAGGGGCAACACCTTCCGAATCAACCCCAAATGGAGCTGGTTTAGGAATAGAAGTGTTTACCATTACACTAGGATTAGTTCTAATGTCCTCTTGTAACTACGAAACTTCTTCTGCAGAGGCAGGGATACTAGAAATAGTTGGAGTAACCAGAGTCTCTGAGGATGTTGAAACACAAGCTTCAAAGAAACTAGGAGACTTTGACCCAGTTAAATGAGTTCACTTGGCCCGGAATGGTTTCGTTTCCAGAGTTAAAGATGGTTGACTCATTAGTCTCTGCGAACGATGGGGTTTTTATTGAATTTCTTCCACAATTGCGGATTACTTGATCAAGTCAAAATAAAAAGGGGAAAATGTTATTCCAAATTAAATGAATTTTATGATGCTTTGACACAACTTGCTTTTTCAATTTTCAAGAGTTGAGAAAAAGCTATAGATGACTTTAGTCGCCTTCGATTTTTAATGAGCCTGAAGTGACAAGTTCTCAGATGGAAATTTTCTTTTAAGGAGTTTGAAAAGGAACGAAAGTGACTACTCTAAAAATATAGAAAGAGGGATTACCAAACCAATCACAAAACTGCAGAATACTTTTTACGGTACAACAGTCAATCTTCCTGAATGCTATGTTCAGTGCATTGCGATTGATAGGGTACGTGGGAGCACAAGTCCATACTGGCACTTGTCATCTGAAAGAGGAGGAATCACCCAACCTATGATGAAAGTGATAGTTACCAGGCTTTACAACACCGGAATACGTCTCTAGCCTAGACTTCTAAATGTTGTGCGTTAGGTTCCAAAGCGTTTTTATGTTCATTGAAATTTATTTTACACGTGATCTTTCTTAAGAAGCTTTCCTTTAAGGTTCACCGCATGATGTCGATATACAACTCCTAAATATGCAATCTAAGATGATAAACAGTCGTTTACTCTTCTTTTTGCAATGAAAATCCTAGCTACTAAGGAAAGAGAAGCGAAATTCTTTCAACATAGAGCAGAGAGCACACACTAAGATGCACTGTCCTAAATCAATCTCCACAAGCAGTCTAAATGAAAATGCACATGCATGTATTTTTCTTCCACTTTCTTAATGTGTGAATGACAAAAAGAATGCTAAGTACAAATCTAAATTATCTTTTCAAAGCGATAGTACTAACAATTTTCTTTTCAAAAGACGAAAGGAAGATAAGGACAACACTTTGCAATTTTGAATTGAAAACTACTTTCGACACTTGAAATTCTATTAATTCAAATCAAATACAAGAGTAACAGTGTAATCGACTAACAAAAAGAGGAGGATTCATTTCTTTGACTGAAAACGACACTTGCGACACTTTCAAATCAAAAGACGACAGTTCGATTAAGTTACTGTTTGTAAAGGAGAACTGTAAATGGCGAAAAATACATAAAAACAATCACAATTCTTTGTATAATGGAGGCTGAATAATGCAAAGGAAGGGAGTTTCAACAGTGGTATACTAATCATAGACAACAAAATTATTGAATAAAGCTGAAGAGAATGAAGAAAAACCAAAATTTGGAGGCAGAAATAGTCTTATCCGATCATTGCACCTGTAACACAGGGAAACATGGATGAATCTCACCTACAGCACACAGGAGATGCGATGCATCGAGACTGTCAAAATGAGACAGTGCGATGGTCCAAGGATGATACTTTAACTTGGTTTTTGGTCATAGTTTGCAGCTTAGTTCAGGGATTTAGGCTGAGCTAATGATAACCGGTAAATACAAAGCATAGGGACTGATCTAATGAGGTTACTTGAGCCACCACTAGGGCACTTAGGATGTTTGCAAGTCAGATGTTTAATTCATAAACTAACCCAGAGATTGACTGAAGCAGCATTTATCTACTTTGCAGTTGCATAGAAAAAGTAGTTCGAACACTAGTTGGCATAACTTCAGGCTCCGTCTATAGTTTATAAAGTAAACAAACTAGGAACAAGAAAATAAGCTATTCACTCCTCAGTGGAGTCACCATTTTGTTATCTGGAGAACTAGTGTCCATTTAGAGTTGCTAGTCCCACTAAGACGGGTAGCTATCTTAGAAACAAACAAACTAAAGTTACTTGGATTTTCCTTTGTGAGAAGTAGATGAGAGAGATGTAGAGAGTACCAACCTCAGTCTTCTACTTGGCTCCTTGCTTGTTTCCTCTCCTCTTTGACAGATATTTGCTGCTCCTTCCCCACTTGTCCCGCTTCAAATAACACATGTAGAGTCAAAGAAACATAATACCATCAAAGAATAGAGATGTACAATCATAAACAATATAGGATCAGATATATATTGACCATACAAATGCATATATCAACTCAGACATACAAGAATATGGAGGAAAACTCAAATAGCTTTATTGATAGAAGTAGTAGAAGAGAGGATTACAACCCATTGATATGACCCAACACCATCCTCCCAACATGAAAGCCCTTCTTCACCTCATGAAAAACTAGATCACCCAACACTATGATGTTCCACAAAGAAACCAACAACACTTCCCTACAAGATGCAAAATTCCAGCCTCTGGATCTCTAGGATGAGGGATCCATATATAGATGTTTGCAGGTGAGTGAGTGAGCTTTTGCGTTTTTGATTAGTGTCATTTCTCTGATAGTTCTCAATTCCACTTGGAGATTTCATGATCTCTTACTCATCCTTGGGTGAATTCAGAGAGGCAAGTGTCACGGGGGAAGTTTCTGGAAGATTCCATGATCATCGACCTTGCAAACTATCTCTGCCATTTGTCTACTCTCGCCCATCACACCCATAGAAGGGCTTTTCCAAATGAATCACACCCCCCATGTGCATTAGGTGGGATGCATCGCACTTTGACCATGGAGCAGGTGAGATGGTCCAGTTTTGACCAGTTCTGAGCAGTTTTTCATGGAGAAATTCTGGGAGATGATGTAATCAGCTGACCTTGTTCCTTTAGGGTATGAACCAAAAATTTTAGGGACTTAGAAGCCCTTGGTTTATGGACATATAAGATTAGGGTAGCAGTGCCCAAATATGCCTATAACATGCATGCCCCTATTATTGAAGGAACAACTCCCTTTTCCCATCATATTCTCACTGAAATGTATCAGAAACTTGGTTTTTCTAAGAGAGCCAAAACCTTAGAAATTTTCATGACTGAGAAAACACCTTTGTCAAACAATAATTCTCCTTATTCCTCCTTTGTTTTCCGTGACAGAACTAGACACATTGTCACTATTCTTTCTTATCTACTTGGCTATTATTCATATCAATGGCTTGATGAACATATCATAGTTTTCCTATTTATTCTGTCAACAGAATCCAAGCCCTCTATCCTCTTCAATTTCAACCAATTTTTAGTAGATTCCATTCATGAGAAGTTTGTTAATTTCTTCACAAAGGAAGTGTTTCAATACTCCTCAGTTTTGGTTTATATGTTTGTTTATTTTCAGGTAGATAGGTTCCAGTTTTCAATGAGCAAGCTGAATGAAGAAGGTGAACCCTAATCTTTTATTTTCTGGACAAAATTAGTGATGAAGAACTAAAAATACTTCAACTACAAAACATTTGTAGAAATGTTTGTTCACCCAGCAATGAGCCTCCTCAGTGGGAATGCAAAACCTAGGATCAGTGAAGAAATATGAAGAATTATTCAGTTGACCAACCAAGCAAGAACAAGTGGTTGGTACTTGTACCAAAATTACACTGAATTAAGAGTATATGGTTCTGAGTTGGCCCCTTATAAGCTACCAAAGTTCCTCCCCATGATGATATTTTCACTTGAATACATCAGACAAATGATTAATGCAAATGAAGTGCATTTTGTAGCAGTTAAGAAAAAGTATGAGTCCAAAATCAAATCTCAGATTGGTCCCTTCATTTGTAAAAACAGAGTAGTAGGGGAGGAGGTAGATAAAATATTGAAGGAAATGAATTTCACCCATAGTTTTACATGGTACTATAACCCATGGGGTATCATCACCAAGAAAAGGGTGGAGAACAAGTCAATAGCCTATATTCACACTTAAAGGCCTGAAATTGAAAAATACATGAACCAAATTGAGTGGATTCCTGATACATTGTAGGAGGCTGAGGAACAAGTGATTTCTTCTTCCAATTCATAGACTCCAAGACAACAGGAAAAACAGACCACTGAAGATAGAACTGAAAAGGGAAAAGAACAAGAACAACAAATAACTTAGAAAAGGCCTAGAGAAGATCAATCACTAGGGACTGATAATTCTATGAGGGAATTCAAGATGAAATATAGGAAAAAGCCTAGAAAGCACATGGACATAGACAAAGGATCACCGCAGTAAACAGTCACCAATATCATTGAGATCCCATATTCATCCCCAACTAGGGGGCAATCCTTGACTACCACTCCGATTTCATAAAGGCAACAGTCTCTTCAAGTGTCATCATCTAGAAATGTAACTGGAGAGAAGGAAGAGATAATATTTAACACATTTAGGGAGATTAAAATCAAGAATGAGATATTGAAAAAGAACACATATGTTAAATTTTTTAAACAGAGTGCAACTGCACAAGATAGACTTCTCTCTGCCTTTGATTTAGAAAAGGGAAAAATGCATATGGAATTTTTAGAAGCATAGGCAGCAGAGCCTCAAACTCTAGAAGATTACAAGAAAACTTCTTTTGAGTTTGATGCAAGAAGTGTTCATCCAATTGATCAGCTAGAAATGCACAAGCAAATAGATTAAATGATTTCGTCTACCCTAACCAACAGTTCCATGAATTTGTTTAAATTGCGGATAGCCCTATGAAATGCTCAATCCTAGTTAAAGATGGAAAGGATTTCATCACAATCAAGCAACAATAAAATTAAGTCTTTAGAAGACTTAGTAGTGAAGATTGGGTATGATCCCTCAGATGTGAAAGAAGATGACGAAATAATAAAAAAAAAGGAGATGGATATAACAGTTTTGAAGAAGTAGCTCAAGATGCCTGCTACACATGACCCGCTAACCAAGGAGATAGAGGAAACAGAGAGCCAAAAAGTTGATATGATGAAATTAATAGTGGAGCAATCTCTCCAGATCAAACAAATGGAAGCAGAGATGGAAAATATGGTGCAAGAGAAAGAAAATACAACACATATGGCCATCAATAATAGAGGCCATTCCTCTAACAACTCTTCCCATAACCACTCCAAAAAGTGTTGCCACAAGAGCAGGAAGCAGCACAGAACAACTGACTAGATCAATGGAAGGCATGAATCTGTAGACTGAGGAGATTAAAAGACTGGAAACTCAAGTTAATGTGTTGTAGGATCAAATCAAAAGCTGAAAGTGACCACTTAGTAGAGATGCAGAGGGCAAGGACCTTGATTGAAAGGCTGCAAAAGTCAGAGAAAGAATCATCCATTGGGAACACTCTAGGAAGAGTTAAAGAGACTATTTGGAACAACATAATCAATGGTATGAATGAAATTTGGCCTATCATCCAAATTATCTTTGAGCAAAAAGAATTAGTGGAGAAGGCTAGAGAAGCTATTTTAGCTACGAAAGAAGAGCTAGGAGACATGTTAGTAATAGCTAAGAGGAAATTCAAATTTTAAACTCAAGAAACATGTATGAGTTGGAAGAGTTGGGAGTGGCAGACATGATAGAGACTATACTTCAAGTCAAGAAGGTACTGACTAAGAAGAGCTTAAATGTTCAACTAGAAGAAAAATGTCAAAATATGGAGCTAACAGTCAACAGGTCCTTCAATAGAATTCAACCTTTAAGTCATAAAGGTCTCCCCTCTCTGTTTGTCATAAATGACAAAGTCATGGCCAGAGAGGATTATGTCAAGAAACTCCAAGGTATAGCCACGAATGTTGTAAATCTTTCCAACAACAAAGGAAACATAACAGGAAAGGCATTGCTAGAAGCTACCAACAATCAAATCTACATTGAGCATGAGTTGAAACATGTTTTTGTGGTTAAACCCACTTTTGCAAAATACACTAAAGCTGATGAAATATATAGGAGGCTAATGAAGATCAAGATTCTAGATGAAGAAGCATGGTGATCTGTGTGATTATTAGTAAGAATTAGACAAAGATGATTAAAGTGACAGCATAAATCTGAGTAGCACCAGCCATGTCAGCAGAGTCACTATAGCAAAATTAATTTCTCAGCAACAACATGCATGAAAAAGAGGACTAGGCGTACCATTTTTCTTAGCGTGGCCACTTTGTGGTTACACTAATCAATTTTCTTTTGTTGTAATTAATAACATATTTCCTAGTGTATAAGGAAAATCGTTGTAGGTTTTGAGTTAAATACTTCATGCATTGGAAGTATTAGGGTTTGGACCCAAGTCATTTGAACTATCTTTTCTCATTGGAGTATTGTAATCTTGAGCTGGAGCATCATTAAAGAAGGTCTGTTTGCAAGATACTTGATTTGTTTTGACTTGGTGATGTCTTCCCTTCTGTATTGAATGTATCTCTGTTTTATTCATTTATGCATCATTAAGTGTTATTATAAAGCATAAATTATAGGTTAATATATGTTGTCGTAGCACCTTATTTCTATATGTGTTTATGATCTAAAATTTTTCTTATGATGTATGATTAAGAAATACTTCACTCCTTTTTAATCATTACTCATGTCACTTTTCTGTCATCTCATTTCTCATTCTGCTTTTAGATCCAGTATAAACAATTAGCTTGCCTTGTAAATTCTCTGGAAAATTTATGTTAGCACCCAAACTTTGTCTCCATAGCCCAATGGGAAGGATTAATATACGATCTACCCCAACCAAACAAACAAACAACCAAGAGATTAATTAAAAAATCTCCTTCATTTTTACATCTAGCCTAACACATTAGAACTCTGAAAATAAAGTCAAATCCTAAAAATATAGAGAGAGCCCTCTCTGAGTCTAGGAGGCTAGATCCTAGACTCCTAAGCGATTTGATGTATCTTTTGTGAATTTTGTCTTGCCAATATTCAAAATCACAAAACGATAACATATTCTACGAGGACTACCATTTTGCAAATAAATGGTTGTGTTACATGCTTCTTCCCAAAGATGTAATGCAATCCCCTCATCATGCAAGGCGTTAAATACGTGAAGGTGTTAAATACATATTCTCCTCCATTATCACTTCTCAGGGCTTTCAATTTCTGACCTGTATACTTTTCAACCAATGCTTTGAATTCAAAAAAAATGAGAAAACTTCATCATTCTTCTGCATGAAGAAGATCCAACATTTTCTTAAAAAGTCACCAATAAAAATTAAATAATGCATGTGTTTTACCATAGAGGTTGTAGAAAAAGGTCCACATACATAAAAGTGGGCTCACCCCAAGATTTCTCCAGCTCTGTTATCTCAGCCGTCGAAGGTGGATTTGACATATTTCCCTAATGTGCATCCCTTGTAGACATAATGATAGTCAAGGGTTCATTTTGGGAGACTAGTAGTAATCTGGTGCATGATTTTTAAGGCCCCATGGTGTAAGTGTCCCATGTTCATATGCCAGAGTTCTCCAACATTTCAACTCAACACCTTTTTTTCCTTGCTACTGAATGCAACACAAGCTTCCACCATGAGTTCATAGAGATTCTTCACTTGAACTCAAATCTGTTTCACTTTCCTAGTAGTTACATGTCTCAAAAAGTCTTTCCTCTTACTAAAAACAAAATCATATCCACGATCCTCCAATACAACTATAAATATCAAGTTCTTCTTCACCCTAGGTACACACCTAACATTTTTTAGATGAACATGGGAGTTTAAGTCCCTCTTAAAGGTTATGGTACCAATTCCTTTAGTATCGTACCTCCCATCGTCCCCAATTTCTATATGCAGCTGGAGATCGTTCTCCTCTAAGCTATTGAATAAATTTTTGCATCCTATCATATGGAATAAGGCACTTAAATCTAGATATCACACACTCCCCATTACAATGCTCGCGATGCATTCAATTAGGGTGAAGTTTAATTCGAATTCTGAGGCAAGTGATTCACCTCCTTATCCCCCTAGAGGTTTCTTGTTAGAATTCTAATCTGGGCACTTTGTTGCATAGTGCGTGAATTCATGGTAGTGAAAACATTTTATCTTACCTAGGTCCTTATTCTTGCCATTGTTTTGGATAGACTTTCATTTTCTTTGGGCATTCTTTCCCTTCCCAACCAAGGAAAAGCTCTCCTCCTCCCCAGATTTGGATGTTACTCCATCTCTAGTGTTCCCCCGAATTTCTTCCTGCACCAAATCGGACCAAAGTCTCTCCCAATTTGGTAATTTGTCCCTTCCATTTACAGAGTCTTGATAGTTATGTGAGGATTTTGGAAGGCCTAAGAGAGTTAGGCTCACTAGTTCCGAAGAGGGACTATTTTCTCCAACTTCTCTAAGCTCATATCGATACTGAGTGAACCTCGAGAGGTAATGTGAAATGGTTTCTCCTTTTTGCATGCAAATGTTTCTCAGCTTCTCCATCGATGCCAATTTCATAGCATCACAACTATTTTCGAATATCTTCGTGAGGGTCTTCAACATAGAAAATGGAGTCCCTTTTCCATGTAAATTCAAGACTATATGGTCTCTAACACCCTAGAGGATGATCCTCCTACCTTTTATGGTATCCTTCTTCCACTATGCAAGTTCTTGTGCATTAGATGTTCCTCATTATGGAATGTTAGTTTTGGTGTACTACAACACATCATTATCATTGAGCACTGGTTCCATCCTGTTTTTCCAAGCTATGAAATTTGAGGTTCCCTCAAGGGAATACTCCAATATTAATCCATTGAAAGACAATTTTCTCTGAAGGAGAATTTCTATTGACTAGTTTCTAGTGTGATTTCGGCTCTGACACCATGTATAAATTAATAGAAATTTTCTACTACTCATGAAATTTAACTAAAATAAAGATATTACAAATTTATGTTATTATTCCGAGAAATGGAAATCACAGTTTAGAAACACATGCAACCATAAAAACACCACAAGAACACAATGATTTATAGGGGAACACAACTAGAAAAACCCCTCATATTATTTTCATTAATGATATGAGAATGAGAAACTATTACAACGTCATGCTTTGATCCTTAAGCACAAGCGATAGTGTAAACCTGTTCTTCTGCTAATTGTCTTTCTCTCACCAATACTTAGCCAATTCAAGGCCCCTTCTTGCTCCTATTTCCTTGCATAATCCTAGAGGAAATTAGCTCCTACTATTTTCTTGTGCAATTCACAAGGAATGATTCACGTGCTTAACTACCAAGCCTATATACTCGACTAGTATACAATTGATAATTAAAATTTGCCTATTCCTCCACTTGAGCTAGGAAATTTGAATTCCATGCATGTTAGGGATATGTTTAGCTCATTGATAATTAAAATGTGGCTATTCCTCCACTCGAGATAGGAAATTCGAACTCCATGCATGTTTGGGATATGTTTAGCTCATCGACTAGTTTAACTCAGAGATCACTCAGTTAACAATAGTTCTATTGCTCAACTAACCTTCAAATGACTCAAATAGTTACTTGAGATTAGTTAACTCAGCCAAACTAAAAATATTTGAACTAGATTGCTAAATTTTAGCAATCACTACATGCACAACTCTACTTCTATCCTATAACTTGAATTTGTTGATTAAAGAGAAAGCCACATCACATAAGTTAATTTCCATCCAAGTCATCTTGATCATGTGGAAAATTGTATTACTAAATTTGACTAAGGCACAAGTCAAATTTAACCTTTCTTTCTACAATTTCTAACAATTTTTAATACATTTGAAATGGATACAATTTCTAGCCCCTATGGATGGACTTCTTAATTTTATTTGGACTTATTGGAGTTTATTGGGAATATTTGTTAAACGTATTTGAAGAGCTTAGACTATTAGGGAAGGATCCTAGCTCTAGCAATATCAACTCCACATTTATAACCTTATCCCAAAGTTTAACCATTTTGAGATGTTTGACTATTTTAACAATATCATTATGACATTGTGAGTATAACATTATTTCTAATATCGATGTTATTACACTTAAGTCCATTATCTTTAGATTTAACTCCCTTAAGAAATTTAAGATTCTTAAGGAGAAGGAGATTCATGAAGCAATAAGATCTACTTATGAGCGTTTACACACTATCAATCCCTATCAATTTCCTATAATAAATATAAATTTGGATCTATCCAATCTTATGATAGGGTCTCCATATTATATCTTCATTTTTTATTGATTCATTTATGGTTTTGTATTCATTTATTAAAATTTATTATGCACTATGTGTCATTTATTCTATTTTCTATGTTGACAAATGGTTCTACATTTGTTTTCCTCAGTATTCCTAAAGGGCTCACAAAATGATTCCCTATATCCGTATATCTCTTCTTATTAGTGGTATAAGAACCTAGTAAGTTCATTAAGAGGGATAAGAGACAAAGGAAACTTTTAGTCATAAGGGTGATGAAGATGAGGTTCACAAGGATATTTTGCAACTCTATTGTGTTACTACTAGAATGGATCTTAATGAAAATAAATATTTTTTTTGTTCACAATGGGCTTATATGACACTCGAAGGAATAGGATCAAAAGAATATTTCCCTTTTAGATTATGTTCTTTTTTAGTGCAATTGGTGGTTCTTGAAGGGGTAGGTTAGTTCTTGTAAAATCTATATTAGAGGCTATTCGTAACCTTATGTGATATCTGAAATGGGATTTTTTAAATGTTAGGAATGAAATTTCTCTTTTCTTTTTGTATATGGAAATGAAGCATTAGAAAAGATAATAGGGGTTTTAGGGCTTAAATATATTCACTTATTTGGTGAGTCTTTAGTTGTAGAGTCCCAATGGAACTTATTTAAAAATAATACTCTTTACAGGAGTATCAAGATACATAAATACATCGGATTAAAATTACTCTTGGAATAAGTAAAAGTGGAAAGTAAAAGTATCCATAACATGTCAAATCAATAAGATTTCATGACATTATCCTTCTCTATGATTGGTAAATACTTGGCATGGAGGGTTGGTGATGGGGCACTCCATCTCTATTGATCCAATCATGGAATTTGGCCAAGAGGTTTTTATTAATAAAAATATAGTCTTATCTTCCTAGGATATTACTAGGTGCACACTAAATATGGTTTATAGTGCAACTGAAACTACCCTATGTTTCAAAGGGTAGTTGCTAGTTTAGCAATTAGGGATGATTGATGAGATGAGTCAAGGATAGGTTTCCTCTTTTACTAAACCAATAAGAGCCCATATAAGGTTGATTGGTATGGGAAACTTAGGAAAATGCTTTTGATCACAATGTGAAACTTAGCTATCTATTTATACAATCCCTTGAACTTACTTAGATTAGATAATAGTGGTCACTATATGGTAAATGAAGAAAAAATCTTATGTTCACAATGTGAAGCTTAGCTATCTATCTCACAATCCCTCTACTTGTGAGATTAGATAGAGGTGGTCAAAATTATGGATGGTTATGGCTCCACATAAGAGTATGATGCTCATGTTAATTGTGAATGATTGAGTATTTACATGGGAAGTGATTCAAAAGAGGAACAAAATTGGCCCATGGAAGGTGTTCATTATATAAAGAAAATCAAAAGACTGTCACTCATATTTCTTGACTTGTGGAGTATCTATTAAGGAGTTGAAGGATTTGGAGACTTCATTATGTCTTAGGAATTGGTGCATAAAAATACTATGGATATGAATCTCCAAAAGTGTTTTATTGGAATAGAGTTGAAGCATTATTAGAACAAATTTCATCTTAGTGAATTGGGAAATATGGTTGGCGGCTAGTTTTAGTTTATCTAAATGTGAACCAATTACACATTTTATAATATGTTCTCATGTATTGGCTCTATTATCAACTTACAAACCTAATGTGAGTACAAAGGAGAAATAGGTGGTGGAAACAATTTTGGTGTGAGTACAAAGGAGAAATAGGTGGTGGAAACAATTTTGGTGCATATGTCTTATGCTTGGACTATATTTAATGGAGAGCATTAAGTCATATACACCTATTTTGGATTTTGATTTATTTCTATTAGATTATCATTTATTCACTAGAATTTGTAACTTAATAAAATGAAAAAATAATGTTCGGAAATTCAAGGTTTTCCTTTTCATGATTAAATGTGCAATTAAGAAAGGAATTGCCAAGATTTAGATTTTTGGGGATATAAGTTTGATTGGATGCAATATCATGTCCATAAGATTATTTTATTCCCATTGGTTACACATTTGAAGGTAGTTTGAAAGTATTTTTAGGTGTATCTTTCAAGCATGCCTATAGGGAGCTTAATGTTCAAGCTAATGCCCTTTCTAAGTATCGTTTATATTTTATGTGAAATTAGGTCATTGAACATGAATATTAGGCTGGGAATCCGTCTTCTATCAATCCATTAATTTTATGAGATTTAATTCCTTTTCTTTGGGTGGTTACTTGGTTAGGAGTTTTGATTAAATCTAATCTAAATATTTTAGACATGGCAATTTAAATATCATCTCTCTCAAGAGTAGTGGGTAGAACTATAGGTAGTTCAATGCTATGTGTAATTCCTAGCACAAACTTTTCCAATTGTGCATCATTCACTAATTTGGAATGTTTTTTTAATTCTCCTAATGAAATATTTTTTTCTTAAGAAAAAAAGTAAAATAAATGGAAATGAAATTAACAAAAGTAGATATTAACCATAAATGAAGTACAATTTATGGATAATTTTCAATATTTTAAAAATATATTAATTAAAAAATATTATTTTGAGAGTTAAACAAAATAGAATTTTGATTTTTTTAATATCATATTGAAGTTTTTAGATGTAAGTTTTATTTTTAAGTAATAATTGTATTTTAATTATAAAATAAACTAGAAATGGCCTTAATAACATTTTGAAATCTTACTAATACCTAATATGAAAGATTCCAATCTTCAAGTAGACTAAGATGGATTTTTTGTTTTGTTTATTATCTAAATTTTTATTATTGATATAAATATTATCTAGTATATTGGTTAGAACACTCAAATTTCAAATGACCATACATATTAGCCAAATTTGACTAGGAAGAAAACCATGAGTCTATCACTTCCTTCTTTTAGATTCCCTTTTTGAGTTTTTTCCTTAGTTTCATTTTGCATGTTCTAGGGTCCACATAAGAGTCTTTTTAAAGAGCCTAACATATGTAGGGGTTTAGAGATTGTTCTTTTGATTATATTGAGGCTAAGTATACTCTCCCTTTTCTTGATATTTTTCCACTCTTTGATTTCATGCCTTTCCATCTACTTCTTTCTTCCATGTGAAATGTTGCATATATTAACTATTCTTTAATTTCAACTTCATTTAGAACCTAAAATTGTTTGGCGGGTTAAGGATGAGGGAATTAATGATATAAAAAAATTTAAATAAGGATTATGAAAACTATAGGTTACCATTTTCCCTTTGGATATTGATGAGCAATAAAGATTGGTTCAATATCTTGTTTGGAATCCATCTTAATTTTTTTAAGTAGAAAAATTGTAGGAATTAACTTTCAAGGTCTTTTTCTTTAACCTAGTGAGTTAAATTTAGGATCCATTTTGAGGCATTAAATAATTTTTTTGTGTCTCAAAATACTCCTTTGTGCTAGACCCATAGCCCTACTCAACCTTTCCAAGAATGCAATAATTGTGTCAATCTAAAATTTTATGCAAAAGTTATGCCTCAAGTTGAGCTACCATGTTGAACACCATGGTAATAGTGGATGACATGTTAGCCCCTATTATTCATGCATATTGGGTTATCCATATGTAGACTTAGAATAAGACTCCAGAAAATTCAAACACATAATTCTATTTAAGAGATTGAGTAAACCTTACCCTTACTTTAGTATAAAACTATGTTAAATAACATCTACTAAAAACAAAAAAATTCTATTATATAAAAGTTTTCTCAACTTATTAAATTAGAATAACCTAAAATATCACACATAATATATGAGAAAAAGCCTAAACACAAAAAAAAACAACTTTAAACTCTAATTTAAATGTATTGAAATTATATATTAAATAAATAAATAGAAAAGTTAATCATGGAGTAACAACTAAATTTAATTTTAAAGATATACTCCCCAAATCAACATTCCAATTATCGCGCAGTAAGTGACAAAGTTAATAATGACTAAGTGACAATGTTAATGGTTTACTACACCTCTTAAATGCTTAAGAACTAAATTTAACTTACCTTAAATATTTGACTTAAGAGACTTCATTGTTCGTTCGAAATTTTTCCTTCCATCTGAATAGATGCAGACTCGTGAATATACTTCTAGAAAGGACGTTAACTCCTAAAAAAATTAATGTAGTGGATGGTATTGAGAAATTAAAGATCAAAATTCGACAGATACTTGAGATGAATATTAAATGACATATTATTATTCCCATAAAATTTTCGTTCCTATAATGATATGCAATAAAGAAAATGGTATGGTACAATTGAATGCAAAGTTACAGTGTCTAGCAATTATATTGTTTTTGTTTTGACATGCTTTAGCTACACTCTTACAAAGGAATGATTAATGTTGCTACATATTTCATCAATCGATGTAGAAGATGACTTGTAAACATTGTAAGAGAAACTGCATAGGTGTTAGATCGTGTGTCCCAGTTATCCTGCAGGTCAAGTCAATCGTACATTTTTCACATGGATTATATCATTATGGAGAGTTCATATGCTTGGGTTAAGTTTATAGACATGACAGAAGATATTTTTTATAAGAGTTGATGGGACGTTGTAAATGGTGATGAGATCATTCCTGTGAAACCCTAATCATGGAAAATATATATCATAATTGAGTGCTAAAATTATTAATATGAATAGTGAAATATAAAGTCATTATCTCACAATCACTATAAATCTAATTACTCTAATAAGATCTACCCAACAGGGAAATATATGGATTACCTTTCACAAAATTACAAGTGACAAAGTCTACAGTACCCAAAGAACGTGATTTCCAGTTTATTAGGGTTTGAAAGTATCTAGAACAATCCTGCTTACACTTCAATCAGTGTAACCCAGAATAATTCAACACACTGTTCACTACTATAGGAAACGAATTTTTATTTTAGTATATGTATAGCTGTCTATGGGCAATGGAGCGTGCCCTTCATTTTCAAAGATATATACATGGCACCCGTGAAACCCTAAGCAACTAAGCTTCAGATGGGATCATCCAGCGCTAGATTCATAGCGAGAAATAATACCCATCTCGTATCAAGAAGAGAATAACACATAGAAATTGAATACTGTCTTGCTTTTCTTTGTTTTGGATTGCAATGGCGAAGTGGATGTTCTTATTATTTCGTTGAATCAGCTGCAAGGAACAGCAAAACCTAAAGGAAAACCTGGGCCTATAGAACGCTTGCAGAAGTATCGAAATACGTAAGTTTAACTACAAGAGTTGGTAGGGCTCTGATCTACATGAAGAAATGAAGAGCAGTCTTGGATGGATTGGATTGCAAACAAAGAATGTTACGCAGAGCCAAAATGCATAGAGAGCTTGAACGAAACTATGAAGGTGCTCTAATTTTTGCCAAGATAGTCAACTGTCTGGAGTAACGGTAAGGATTGGATTTGAATTCCACATTAAGTATAGGTTATAATTTATTGGTACTCTAGTTGTCATTCCTTTAAGTTTTTTCATAGCATCCAGCTGCCTAAAGGAAAATGAAAATGAACCAGTTTAGGTATGTGAATACATAGAAGAAATCTAAAACAACCAATTTCGGGAAAAATTAAGCTCATCACCAAAGTCGTTAGCGTTAAAATTGTATATTCCATCTTTTATGCAGTATATTTATTATATTCTCATTCAAAAAAATTGTGAGAACCATCCATTCAAACATGTTTTCACATATTCAAACTGAAAATATTCTTTAATTCATGTATAGCTTTGAACTTAAGTAGATTGAATATTTTAGAATGTGATGTAAAGAGTAAAGTGAAGGGTAGATTTTAGGAATATTTTAAAATGTGATGGATGGAGTAAAGTGAATTGTTTCATATTGCTCTTTGATTTAAAAATATTTCTAAAATTTAGTCCTTTTTCTTACTTGGTGCCATTCCATATCATTATGACATTGTATTTTTTGAACTTGGATCTCAGTGGTTATTTGTACAATATATTTGATGGTTTAAAGTTCAGCTTGTAGTTAGTAGTTCAAAGCAAAGGCAGTAGGATAAGAACATTTTATATCCATTACAGATCCCAAAAATATCTCGAAAATTTTAGATCTGACTTTTCAAACAAGTTTTCACATATTCAAACCAAAGATATTCTTTAATTCATGTATAACTTTGAACTCAAGTAAATTGAATATTTTAGAATGTGATGTAAGAAGTAAAGTGAATAATAGATTTTAGAAACATTTTAGAATGTGATAGATGTAATAAAATGAATTATTTGACATTTCTCTTTGATTTCAAAATATTCCAAAAATTTAGTCCTTGTTCTTTACTGGGTGCCATTGGATATCATTATGACATTGTATCTGGTTCTTCAAAATAACTTGGATCGCAGTGGTTATATGTACAATATATATGATGGTTTAATGTTCAGCTTGCAGTTAGTAGTTCAAGAAAAAGGCACTAAGATCGAAACATCTTATATCCATTGCAGATTCCACCCATATCTCAACAATTCTAAATCTGACTTTCCTGTCAGCCATTAGTACTTGAAAATCATCTGAACTAGGCATGCAGCAAGATCATAAGTTTTTTCAGCAATTGCGGAACACGAGCTCACTGTTCATAGGTTTGCTGCATCCATCACTATACTTCATAATGATCACCGATTACTTTTCAGTCCTCAAGCTTCTCACTGACTCCAAATTTATTTGTTCCATGTTTTCACAGGCAGAAAAGATAAAAGCGATATCAGACCTGAGGACATCGAGCTCACATTACTCCAGACCGCTGGCTATCTGGGCAAAAATTGGAGCACTTTCATACTTTCATTGAAGCTTTGCAGCCGATTCCATCTATGACAGGCTCTTCATTTGTTCATGTAGCTCAGAGCCGAATCGGCTCTTGCAGACAAACTTAGGTATGTTGATACTTGTGGAAGTGTTCTATGGACGCAGGGTTTTCTTTAGGTTTTGTTGTTCCCTGGGGCTCATTCAGCAAATGATAGGAACACCCAGTTAGCCCTTGCAATCCAAAACAAAGAGAAACCTGATAGTGTCGAATTTTAGTGTGTTGTCATTATTGCTAGCCATGAATACACACTCTGCTTGATACTGGCTGCAACCTACTCGTTTAGGGTTTGACACTGGTTGCATGTATTCTTCACAGAAAATGGAAAGTTTACTGCATTGCCAGAAAGTGATAAGACAGGGATTGACACGCTAAAATAAGATTCGTTTTAGACGCGTACAATTTAATTTTGTTAAAATAGTATCGAATCTAATATGAAAAGGTGCGTTGGATTATTACAAGTTACAGTTATTCAAGCTTTAATATCTTCCATCTTCCATCGGGTTATAGAGCCCTTAAGCTCTTTGGTCATCCTGGACTTTGACACTCGCTAATTTCTGACAATAACCGATTGCTTCCCTTATTTATTTCGAAGAAGGAAATTTAGATGCCACGGAACATACCTTATTAAAATATTGCTTCTCACACTTTTAATATTTAGTTAAAAGTTAGGGTTGTTAATTTAAAATTAAAATTTTCCATGTTAATATTATATCAATAAGATATTATAAATACTAAATTAATACTAATTAATATTTATGTTTAGATTTGTTATCATGTTTAGTTAGTATTTAAAATTACAAGGAATCTAAAATAAAGATAGATATGTTAGTAATAGGATAATATTATATATATATATAAACATCAAGTTTTTTTATTTAAATAAATGTATATTTTTATTCGTAGGAATTTAATACTTTTATTATAATAATACTATTAATTTTTGGTGGTTCTACCCTGTCTTCCTTTCCATATACAAGATCCCAAATCTAGGTCTAGAGTTTAACTATTTAGCTATATCTTTTATCTTACAATTGAAAGATCAATTTATTACAAATATGATTTTTAATATTAATTAAATTTAAATTAAAAATTTAAATAATATTAATCTTATTTATATATAGAGTAAATAATTTATAATTATATGATAATAATTTTATAATTTATTATATTAAAAATTTTTTTATTTTTAATTATATATTTATTAATACATTTATTAAATTTTTATATATTTACTAATTATTTATATTTTCTCAAATATCATCTTTATAGTTTTTTATTGTTTTTCCACATTTAATTTCTCTAAAATATTCTCTAAATAGTGCACGATATGATTGAAAATCACTGCTTGATGGTTAACCCTTCATAGTTAGATGCCCCTAAAAGTTTTTAAAAATGTGAATCCATATATGTCATCAATAAACCAGTTTAAAAATCAAGATTCCTACACTTGAAAATCCAAAAAAATAACACTAAAACCAACTCCAATAAAAATAATACATACTTTAAAAATACAATTAAATATT